>CAJVQA010000538.1:0-32993 GCA_910591915.1 Cetraspora pellucida
TCCAGTTTGGATGCCGAATATGCGAGAGAGTCCACCAGACAAAAAGCTTAACCCAAGGCAAGAACCACTCAAGTTTCGCCTGCTCCTCAGTGTGTCACGTACTTGAGCTTTGTCGACAGCAAGTTTACTTAATATAAAACTAAGAATATTATCCACTTTGGAGCCAGAGTCTTCAATCTACTTTCGGTGCCAACTTGGTCCAGGTGATCGTCGGAAAGAGTGTATAAATAGATTTTTTATTTGAAATAGAATTAGTCTTTGTATTAAGTTAATTAGTATTGATAGTTTCTTAGTTTGTATTAGAGTCAGATATTATAACATTATTATTAGGATTTGTTGAAGAGTTAGGTAATATTTCATTAGTTTCTATAGGTTGTTGTAAGAGGTAATTTTGATGCATTTTTTATAATGGTTTTGTTAGATTTAGGTTTAAAGAAATTTGTATTAATTTTAAAAGCTTTGAACTGAATTTGGAATTTGGAAAATAGTATTTTTTCTACTTCTAGATAAAATCGTTCTTTATAAGCTTTTCTAATATAAGATATAGATAGTTTGTTAAGAGATTTAAGTATATATAAATAGGTAATTACTCTAGCTAAAAAGTAGGTATTTATTGGTTTTGATGTAATTTTATCAATTGCTTGGTAAAAATAAAGGTTATTTATTTGATCATTAATAATAGCTGCTTTGAAATATGCATTAAAGTAACTGTAAAAGTAATAGCTTTCACAGATAACATCATGATAATCTGATTTGTTAAGTTTGTTGATTTTTAAGAAATCTAATTTAGTTTTGACTACAAGTTGTCAAAAATAAATGATTGATGTTGGTTTTTGAAAGGTTATTAAAAAGTTATTATCATATCTGAATATTGCAATATTTAGGATTAGATGTAATCATTTAGTTTTAGGACTTGAGCTTAAGTTAGAATTTGTAGATACAGAATGGTATTTGAAAGATTCTTTAAAGAATTTAGCTAATAGGTTTTTGATATTGTATTTAGTATTATTAGGTAATATAATATAGTTTTTTATAGTACATGTATAAATATAATAGAGTGCTACTTTGAAGCAGAGTTGTAAGCATTTACATAGTGAATTAATAGAGGTAATAGTAGATTGTTAAGGTAAAAGGGCTTTATAAGTATCAGAAAGTTAAAAGTAATTTGATATTTGATAAATTTAAATGTTTTTTGTTTGTTAATTTGGATAAATTGTTGTTTGTAAATGTTAAAGAAAATATCAAACCATGTTTTGAATTGTGTTAAGTAATCTTTTAGAGATAAAATTTGGAATGTTTGAAGAAATTATTGTTTCGAGATGTTAAAAGATATATTAATGTTGAATTTATTATTATTTTGAATTTTAAAAAGAGGTTGGTTAATGCTATTCTCACTAATGTAATAATAAAGTTTGAAGAATATTAGGTAGATTTTAAGATCTTCATAGAATTTTTTTGTATTAATGGTTTTATATTTATTATAAAGAATAAGATGAAAGTGAGCTAGATTTAGTACAACTTGCATTCAATTTAAAGTAGTATAAGGTAAAATTAAGTTATATAAGATAAAAATTTTTGGATAATTAAGATGAGTAAAGAGTGTAATAGTAAATTCTTTAAGTAATGCAATAAGAGTAGAATGAATAAGTTCAAAAGAAATAGTGAAAGATTGGTTTATAAAAGGGTTATGTTCATAAATAAAATCTGTAAGAAATTTAGACTATTGGCCAGCTAAGGTTTTAATTAGATATATATAATTAAATTTGAATGCTAGTTTATTTTCAGTTGCTTGTTTAATAATTTTTTTCAGATATATATTAATAAGGTGTAGTTTGATAAATTCAAGTATTTGTAAAGCTAGTTTGTTGTTAGGTTTAGTATAATGTTTTATTTCTTTAGTAATTAAAAATTCTTTGAATTAATCAAGATTATTAGAAGTATCTCTAGGTGTTTATTTTTGTTTTTGTTCTTTGGTAAAGTATTGAAAGTTTGGTTTTTTTGAAAATAAATTTGTATAGTTGAATTTTGTTTTTTGCAAACATAATGTTAAGTTTGTAAAGAATGATTACTTTCTTTTAGTTAAAGCTAAGTGGAGTTATTAGTTTAGTTAGTTTAATTTTGAATTTAAAATTTAGAATATATGGTATACAAGTACAATAAATTAGAGAGCCTTTAAAGATGCATATTGTTGTATAATCTGAAGCATGATTTTGTTGACTGTCAATAAAGACACATTGAATATTTTTAAGTTTGCAGAGAAAACAAGTATGGTAGTGTTGTGAGTATGCAATTATAGCTGTAGAAGTTAAGTTTGTTTGAAAGTTTAAAAAAAGAACATATATTGTTGAAAATAAAAAGAGTTGTATTTGATTAGTTGATTTAGAAGTTGGTAAGACTGGTAGTTTTTCTGTTTTTTTAAAACTTTGTAAAGAGATAGTATTTCTAATTTGAGTTTGAGTTAGATTTAAAAATTAACCAATTGTGATTAAATGAGTAATTTTGTAATGTTGAGAAGTAAAGCTTGTATAAAATTTGCCACAAAGGCAGGTTGTGATTGCAAGTTGTAGTAGAACTTTGAAATAGTGTTGTTGTTTTTTATCATTACAATAGTCTGGTTTAGCTGCTGATAAAAGAACTTTTAGAGCTTGGAGTTTGAATTCTTAAAGTTTAACTCTATAATAGTCTTTATATTTAGAGTAGTAGTAGTCTATATTATAGGAATCTGGTTCTTGAGAGTCAGTTAAAGTAGGTATTTTTCTAAGTTATTTTTGGTATTAAGGTGTGACAAATAAGTGGTGTAACAAATAAGAAATGTGACAGATAACAGTGTGTAATGTTTAAGGTAACACCTGATGTAACATCTAAATGATTGATGTGATCAACATAAAACAAAATTTGTGTAAATTTGTTAAAACAAAATTGGTAATATTAAGTTTTGTTTAAAAATAGATGAAACAAAAATAGATTTGTATAAATTAATTAGTAATCTTAATTAGTAATAGTGATCTACAGGTCTGGGATGCTCTAGAGAGTCAGGGTCTTTCAAAAAAAGAAAAAATTTTTCTAAATTTTAAAAAAAAAAAAATTGTAAGAGAGTTTTAATATATTTTTCAATAAAACTGTCAGTTTTTGATCATATAGAGAGTATAATATATCAAAATGAAGATAAAGTTGTGCTAAATCTTTTTGTTTTAAGTAGCTACTATGTTTTACTTAGTAAAATAATTAGTATTTAGTAAAAAAAGAAATTTGTTTAATTTGGTTATATCTCAGTAATAAATACTTTTAGAGATATAAAAGTAGGCTGCCTATATGTAAAATCTTATAAGAAACAATTTTACTTAGGCAGCCAAGATAGGTTTACTTAATAATAATTTGAGAAAAAAGCAATTTTGTTTGGAAATAATTTGGTACAAATGATCATTGAAAAGAGTTAGTCAATAATAACTAATAACTAATAATAAATATAATATATAAAATATAATAATAAATATATATATAACTACTACTACTATTATATAATATACTATGCTAAAATTTACTTTGTTTATTTTTTTCTTCTTAAGAATTTTGTTTTACAAAATTCTTATAACTTTTGTATTATTTACAAAAATCAACTATTGAATAAACTTGGTTTTACTCATATCACTAATATGTTTTAGAGTTAGTTTTTTTGTTCAATATATTTGTTCATAGCTAATAGCTTTAAACAATCAATAGGTTTTAGTTTAGGCTTTAATTCTACTTGCCTTTATGAATTTGTTATAATCTGATTTGTTTATTAATAGAGCTTCTAAATAATAGCTATAAGCCAAATAGTATATCTGATTATAGTTAAAAGAGCTGGTAACTAACCGTATATATCAGTGATCTTGGTGTAGCAATTTTCCTATATTGATATAATAATTATTGATACTGTTACAGAAAAAATTTAGCTTGGTGCTTTGTTGAGCAGATTTATTTTTATTTTTGTTAATAGATTATTATTATAAGTTGTTAACAATATGTATAAGGTTTTTATATTAAGAATAAGAATGGTATTATTGGCTTCATAGATAATAATAACTAGGTGTTGTACTTGTTTACAAAGGTTTTGTAATTTAAGAGCTTTGTAATAGATTTGCAGAGTAATTTATGTTAGTAGGTCCTGTAATAGGTTCGTTATTTGTTAAGATTATTAGAGGATTGTTTAAAAAGTATAAAGAAAATTAATATTAAAAGAAGACATTTCTTTGGCTTTTTTATATTTGTTAAAATTCTTTTTGCACTTTTATGCTAAGTAATCTTTAGCACAGTAATTTGTAATTTATTTAACTCATGTTGTTTCTTATTAATTTTGTTTAACTCATACTGTTTCATACTTAATAGCAAGTAAATTTGTTTAATATATGTTTTTTCTTTGTATTTCATTTAAGGCTATCTTGTTTACAATCAGAGTTGGCTTGACCAGACCAATTTGACCATTTGACCAGATCAATATGACCAGTGACCTGTCTGGTTCAAGTATCTTAATACTAGTCAAATCGGTCAAACAATTTAGTTATACAGACAAATTTGACCAATCTGATCATGATCAAATTGGTCAATTGATCAAATTGGCCAGTATAACCTAATCTAACTAAATGTGAATACATTACTATAGTACTAAAGCTGTGGACATTAGAATATCAATTAACATTTACTATAACATATTGGCATGATGTATTTATATAACATATTAAATTATATATAAATTTTATATGACATAAAGAGTGATATATAAAAATAACTACCTTTAATCCTATAAATGCTTGCATCTTTATACAGTACTGAATACTTAGTTTTATAGAATCAAGTTTGCTAATTCCTTATTAAAGGCACTATGTAGTTTATTTTCAAATATATATTACTCATTTATTCACATTTCAAGAGCTTTTTTTAAAACATACTATTATTTATCTTATTTATGGCTAGGTGTGATGAAATCTATAGAATGCAATGACGAGAACTAAAAGCATTATAAAATTTTGACAAAGCAATTAATCAAACTAAACAACGCAATAGCAAGAGAAAATTGCAAACCCAAGTTAATAGCAAAACAAAAAAATTTTTTTATTACAGCAAATTTTTTAATAAAATATGCAATTTACACTTTGTATAATAATAAAATATTTACTTTCTAGTATTAGAAACTACGAAATTATCTTTAATATACTGTTGGAGAATACAAACAAATAATAGTTGTAATAAATCATATGCAAAAAGATATTGGAGTTCAATTTTTGAATCTTCATATTCAGCTGAATAATAATTGTATAAGTCAGTAGTATCAAAAGAGACCATGCTTAATTCTTTAGTTTTCTTATTCTTATTCTTATTCTTATTCTCATCATTGTCATCAACTTTGACCTATTCTTTGATAATAGATTTTTTATTTGTTATTTTCTCATTTTCATCATTGCCATAATCATTATCACTATTGTAATTATTATCACTATCCTAATCATTAGAATTAGGCATTTCATTATTATCATGCATAATTTTGCTATGACCAGATGTATTGAGACCATCCAATTTACTATTTAATTCAACATTTAATTTATTGACTAAACTCGATTCAATGTTTGATTTATTAATGAAACTTGATTCAATGTTTGAATTATTGGCTAAACTTGATTCAACATTTGATTTATTAACTAAACTAATAATATGGTTTATAATGATGGCTTGGCAAACTTTTTTAGCATTATTTAAGTGTTCTTCTCATGTCATTTTAGCTGCAACTTGAGTCATCCTAAAGATTATTTGTAACTGCGACAAGATAAGTTTATTAAGTATAAATTTGTAAATCTTGAATACATTATTACTTACTTTGAGGCGATTGTGTCTTGAATTTTGAAATTATCCTATTTGAGAAAAAAGATGCTCACATAGTGCCAAGTTAACTTTAATATTATACAACCTATAAGTAACTTTACCAATCTCTTTTTGATCAATTGCTGCAAATTCCCAATATCACAATAATGCAAGCCCATTTGCATTATTTGTTTCAACCTCTGCTAAAATAGCTTCAATGGTATTTTCAAATCTTTCATTACTAAAAATAACACATTTCATGTAATATTCAGTTAATTCTAATATAACACATCATGGCCTTACACCAAACTACATTTCATAATAATATTCAATCCATTTTATTATTTTTTCAAGAGAAAAAAAATTAGCATCAAACAAAGCCTGAACATGATATTGCAGGTGAAAAATAATTGCTAAGAAAAGAAGAGGTTGTTCCCAATCTGCCCATCTTCTTTCAAGTTTCTGTTGCATTCGATAACCAAATCCATCTATATCATTTTTAAATTGCTATGTTACATATCCGAAAGCATAAGCAACATCAAAAAGATTGGCAGCATTACATTGAAGATAGTCTAGGATACTGACAAAAAGTAGAAGATGTTTTACTAATTCATCAAGATATACTCAAAATCAATTACTATTAATAGCAGTTCAAAATTTATCTAATAACTCAGAAAAGTTTGGATATAAAATTGAATATGACTGTAAAGCACATTTGCTTCTTAGAAGTGTTGCAAAGCAAAAATAATATGAATTCTAATAGGTAGTAATTAGAAGCACAAAGCTATAAATTGCCTTGTAAATTCTCTGTTGCTCATTACAAAGTAATGATATTGCTTTCAAATGCTGTTAATTAGTAAAATATAATGCAATTTCAATTGCTTGCTTTAGTGTTTGCTTATATTGAGACAAAATTTTGAAAATATCACCAATACACAGGTTTGTCTAATGTGCAAAACATGGGAAAAATGTAATATTACACCTTTGCAATCATATTCTGCATCTGGTAATTAAATGTATATATTGTTTTGTAATACAAGATTAAAAACAAATATTATTTTTTTTTAATAAGTTTTTTTTTTCTTGCTTTTATTTTATCTATACATACTGTGCAGAGGCATATGCTGAAGCACTATCTGTGATCATCATCACCACATTAAGGTTCTGACTACTAGCACATGCCAAAAAAGTATTAATTATGTTTAATTCATCAGGAGTTCTTTGTCTTTGATTGCTACCATCTTCAGTACTCCATATATGTAGCTAATTGTTGCAGAAAGAATAATGGCAATTAAAATTTCCTGGCAATGCATATTTTTCCAACTATTAAACATAATTGTAATTGGCTCCTGTGATTCAGAAAGTTTAGAAATTTTACTTTGTTCTAATTTTTCTACATATTTAATTAGAACTTTACTGCTTAGCAATTTGCGACTTGGAATTTTAATGATCAGATTAAAAAAATCAACAAATTTACAATATGTACTGCATTCAACAAATCAAAAAGCAAGCCTATTCTGAACCACTAATCATAGGAGAAGATGATTAAATTCATTCTGTTGGTTAGTTGATAATAGTCGAACAATATATGAATCAAGTGTAGAGGTTTTCTTTTTTGTTTTAAATTTTCTTATTTCATTTATATAAGATGAGCTCAAAGTTTTTGACATATGATTGGTAAGCATCAATTCTGACATGTTTGAAGTCTTAGAGTTTGATGAAACAACAAACATGGCTGTATTATTTCACTCTCTTGCTTGTCACAATGCTCTAATAGCATTACATGTTATATTTTCATTAGGGTCTTCATACATCATTACTTCTTAGTCTTCATTTATCCAAAATTCATGCCAGTATAGACAGCACCTCTAGTGTTATTGGACATGATTTCACTTATTAATAAATCCATATTTTTGATATACTTTCTACAATTCAAGGCCTTTATTTCTTCTCTTTTCAAATGTTTGTTTTTTAATTTTGCAAGCTTTGCAAATAGCTTGCTTATTTGTTTGGTCTGGGCCTAATTTATCTTGAATGTAGACATAACTTGTTAATCTATGAGTATGAATTTGGAACATTTTTTTTTATTTTTTTTTGATACTAATACTAATTGTTCCTTGTAGCTTTTATATTTGACCAATTCAACATAAATTGGTCTAACAAGTTTGTATAAAACCAGTTTAGTCCAAAAGCTAATTAGCATTAGATTAACATTAAACTTGGCATTGACAAGCTCTGAATACTAAATATATCTTGCATATTCTTGTTATCTACAAAATATTCTCATAAATTATTTCCAAAACATCAAAATGGCATTTAACATTATGTATGGGTATGTATTTACTTACAAAGAAAAATTCAAAAGAGAAGGAAACAAAAAATGATTATTTGAATTATCCTGTAATACTAAATTGGATAATTATTTTTCTATATCTTCCAATCTATTAACCTTTATTTTTATCATCAGTTAGAAGTATATGGCACATATATATATAAATTAATTTTAAAGATTGAAATAAATTAGAAACTCTAGCATTTTTTAAAACTTTGTTACTCATAATGATAATAACAAGATGTGAACTTATTAGTTATAGAATAATGCATATTTGTTTGCATGAATAACCAACAATTTTAGTTATTACAACAATATAAATATTATTGCTCAATCATGTGCATAATTCTGAAAAGTGCACAATTTACCTATTTAGAGTTAGGAATCAATATTATTATTTCTATAGAGAGCAAATCAAAAATCACTTGCATTAGGTGCCAATTGTTTTAATTTTCTTTTTGAATTTAGACATCCATCTACTGTATACTTAATACGATCAATGAATTTTGTGAATCTCATGAATTCTGCATGTTACTATTGTAAAACAATAGTAACATGCAGGATTTATGGGATTTACAAAATTCATTGATCACACTATTTCAAAAACAGTGATAATTACCCAGGTAATTTTTATATACTTTGCAAGAATTTAATGTTTTTTTGATAAACGAGTAAAAATAATTAAGAAATATCAGTAATCTCATAAATTTAGAAGAAAATCTAAATCCTTTGCTGTTTTCGAATTAGTGTGATAAGCAAACTTTGTGAATCTCATGAATCCTGTATTTTATTATTGTTTTAACAATAATAAAATACAGGATTTATAGAATTCACAAAGTTCGCTTATCACACTAATTCGAAAACAGTAATAATAATTATATTATCTAGAGAATTAACTGAGCACAACTACCTCAAAGTTTGGGCCATACGATATAAGTCACTGCAGCATTATTGCCAAAATAGATTGAGCTAGAGAAGGTATATGATATGAATTTATCAGCAGCTTGTTGCTGTCAATAGAAATTGAGCAGATTTATTGAATAAATCTGCTTGATTTCTATTTACAGCCAAATTTTGAGGAACTGTCTGGATTGACTGATAAGAATTAAGTTTATAATTCAGCCTATATTACATGATTTTGAATTATTGGTCAAAATTTCTCTATTTCGAAGGTTCTTAAAATTCTTAAAATTTTGAATCATATAAACTTAGCCAATCAGATTAATAAAAATTAACTGACAACATAACCTGTAACTATCAAACTATTAAAGCCATGCTGAAATTTTATTATCTGGGTTAACTAATTAGCAAAATTAATATCTGATTAAGAGTGCTTGTACAGGTCACCTGAGTAATCCTTATTCAGGCCTAATCTCTAGTTTTACATCTTTTTTTTAAAGTATAATAATTAGTAATAGCATTGAGTAATACAGTAAAATTAAATTAAAATTTGTAAAAAAATTTTTTTAGTATGTTAAGATAAAATTTGGAATGAATTAATATTGTTACACAGACTAATCAAACCGATCAGACCAATTTGACCATGATCAAATCAGTCAAATCAGTCTGATTGGACTGTGTAACCATGTCTTTTTACAAATTAATATTATTACACAAACCAATCAAACCGATCAGACTGATTTAATCATAGTTAAATTGGTTTGATTGGTCTGATTAGTTTGTGTAATCCTATCTTTGACCAATTTGTCCAGACCGACCAGACCAATAACTAATTGACCAGTAACTAGCAAATTTATAATTGACCACTATATGACATAACATTGTTTACAATATATGTTAAACAATTCTTTGTTCTAAAAATTAGGCAAAATTTGTATCACTATATGTTTAGTCTATTCTATTTTTGTAATTATAATGTTCTTTGTATCTATCTTCTCTTAAAAAGTAAGTCTTTGGGTGTGGCGACCTAGTGAAGTGGTCAGGTTGTCAACTCTCCAAGTGGTAGGTTGGGTGTTCAAATCCCATCGATAGCAAAAATTTGGATAATTACCTATGTAATATTTGTATTATGGCAACTGTTACTAATGATTGGGTTAAGATACCTGTAATAGTGGTCACACTAGCATGACTGGCAAGTTATAGAGCATCTGTGTAAGTATGATATTATACAGAGAAATACAATCTGACAATAGGGCAGTGTAAACATTAGATAAGTTCTTGTAGCTGTGTAAATCTGTTGAAATTGGATAACAAGAAGTTCATTTGGGAAAACCCAAGTAGAGAGGTAGTCAGATTTTTGATGACCCTACTGTAAAGGCTAGCCTTATGAAATGGATACTAAGGTCAAAGTAGCCGGACAGGCAAAAACCTCTAGATGGAGAGTACTACCAACCAGGCTACTGGATTGAGCTAGAGGAAAAGGATATCAAGCTGACCTGATATACCAATAGACCAGTCATAAGTCCTACTAGGCTATCTAAATTAGAAGTTTAGTGAACTAGCAGGAGTATACTAAAGTATTTTAGATATACTGTAAAGTAAATACTGGAGTTTGTGTAAACTCTACAAGAGCATAGCAATTTAATGATCAGCTCTGACTGCAAGTGTTGGTTCTGCTATAGTGATACCTAGGTCAGCTGTAAAAATGGATACAGAAGGTTCTGAGGAGTTTACCTTGAGAATAAATTAGTCCTAAGGTTGAGACAATAATCTGGGTATCTGGAATAACTCAGTGATGTTAATACAGATTACAGGTTCAGAAGGTTTAAAGTGGAACACTTAAGCAGGAGTGTTAGGTATGGCAATTGGTAGAGAACCTTTGGGCAAACTCCTTAAATAGGTAATATAGAAAAGTTATACATGTAACCAATTGTACATTCTCCTGTAGTGGTTCATTGAATCACAATACCAATAAGTGATTAATAAAAGTCAAAAGACCAAAGAGGTCATCTTAATACCAAAAAAAAAAAAATTAGATATAATAAAAAAATGATTATTTTATTTTAATTAATATTATTATGAACAGAATAAAAAGTAGTAAGACCAAAATCAGTAATAACTTAGTTATAATAATCAGAAAGAAGATTAGAAAGAATGTTAATAATAGATAAGAAATAAAAAAATGAATATTTAAAAAGAACAAAATTTATAGAATTATATGTTATGCTTATATCTTATAAGAATAAACAAATATTCTTATGATTGCAGATAACATTTTTAATAAAATTATTAAGAATATAAATAGAAAAAAAAATACTATTATTAGAAAAAACAACATAATTAAAAGATAAAAAATAAGGTTTGAGAAAAATATAGAGCTAAGTCAGTTTATAAAAATTTTTGTGAATAGTACAAATTGTATTTATATATATTTATAAAATTAATTATTACTAATACTATATTAGCTATTTTAATTTTAACAAACTAACTTTATCTAATTGTCTATAAAACAAAAATTCAGAATTATATTTTTGATGTTTTAATATAGAATATATTAAAAATATAACTTTTATATTATTGTATATAAAATTTAAAAATTTTTTACTTTATTTTAAATAAAAAACAAAACTACTAAATAAAAAAAAAACAGAAAAAATAATACTATAACTGTTTGTACAAATATAAAACCTACTTAGCAAATAAGATTAATTGCAAAAATTCAAATAATATAATAAAAATTCTATAAATGCATACTTTTAAAAACTAAAATTTAACAATATGTATTTAAAAAACAATAAGAAAAAATACATTTATAAGAATTATACATATATTTATTTAAATTTAAACATATATTTAGAAAGAACGTGCACTTATAAAAAATGTACTTATAGAGGCAATAACTAAAATTATATAAGTGGCTATCTGTATCTTAGTTAAATACACCATTGTCAGATGATTTCAAGAAATATCTGTAATTCAAAAAGTTAATAAAAACTGTAACCAAAAAGCCAAAAAGGCTAGTTAAAAAAAAACCATTGACAAAATTAATTATAGTTTTTGATAATATTATTATATATAATTTGTAAAATTATACGTATATCAAATACATAATTATATAGTTAATTGCATATTCAGACATAAAAATATGGGATACGAAAATAATTTTCACATAAGAATACCCCAAAATTCATGTAATAAAACACTAATTCTAGCATACCCTCTCTAAATCCACATTTATCTTTATGTAGTTTCAAGAGAATGCACTTATATAGGTTTGACTGTACTTCAAAAAGTTGTATCAAGGTAGTATCTTGGTCAGAAAATACCAAATAAAACAACTGAATGTTGGTAAAAATAATTGTACGTACGTACATACATAAGGAGCTAGTCTTATAAATATCCGGTACTCCCAGGTTGCTTAGTTGTAGTACGTGATATAAAAGAATCGTGTATTTTAATAAATATATTTATCATTTCCGTTATTGTGTAAAATTAATTTGTACTATGTATATATATTTTTTAAAGGAAACTACTTTGTGATAATCCAATCATGATCCACATTAATTTATATTTAATTTTAAATTTATATGGATTTAGATTAGTGAATTTTAGCGTTAGAAAATTAAAATAATCAGTATAATTTAAATTCTACTATTTTGTTATAGTATCAAAGTTTAAAATTTTAATTTATACATATAGACATACATACGCACGTACATACGGTACTTAATTACAGATTTCTTATATAAAAAATATAAATTATGAATTTCTACAATTGTCAAATACCATCAAACAAGATTTATCTTCAAAAAGACTTTTCATTACAATAATGAGAAATTGTTAATACTAATGATTTACATATTGTAAGTTGCACTATTTATTACGATTTGCATATGGAAATTCTTTAATAAACAAGCGCGCATTTACGCAACCGAAATTGCGAGCCATTTTTCGACCTTTATTAAATATAAACGGTTCGTATTGGTTAAACTCAATTCGAATATTGATATTAGATCCTGTATCATCATCGTTATACTAAAAATAATATTAATTATATAGCAATGGGTTTTGATAGGGCTTAAATAAATGAGCATATATCAGAAAATGGAATCTTTGAATGTCACCTAGCATAATAAGCATATTACCTGTAAAAAGGTATACACACCTGATAAAGTTGACTTTTTTGTACATTCCGTGCTTACACCTGACAAACTTTGTCTAAATTTATAAATATCTGTACTGGTAATCAACAGGATGCCCTCGTCCCTGGAGGTTAGTTAATATTTCTCTTTTGTGTTTAAACAAAAATCGAGGCTATATCAATTTTGATATATATATCTGTCCAATCGTGGTTGTAGTTCATGATATGCTTGTTTAAATTATCATATTAGCTGTTAGGTTATTATGCAAAAAATTATAATCGTCAAAATTATTCGCGAACCAGACGCCATAAACTTCCGAAAGTCTCGGTGAAATAGCCTTTTTAATGCACTTATTAACTTGGAAAATAATAAAGTATAGCAATTCTTGACAATGGACAATAATATCGTGCCTGATAATGAGGACAACACGGGGGAAAGCAACAGTAGTGATATAAACGTTAATAATGATATAGGAGGTTCTAATCACAGAATTACTGAAGAATCCAGTATTAATGAACCTCTAGAAATAACAAGTATTCCACAAGACACGACAGAACAAGCCTCAGAACTACCTTTATCTAATATTATTAATGCCACCGCGTCACGTATGACCTCCGGTATATTCCCTATAACGTCTACTTCTGATACTGATATTAATGAATATCAAGAATCGATATCGCGTTCTCAATTAAGCGACAGTGAGCTTTTCATGAACTTAGAAGATGTTGTTACTACGAGGTAATGCTTTTTTTTGATTCGAAATTGGAGATCTAGGAACGACGTATGCGAATGCAATTATCGTTGGAAAGGCGCCTATTTATCGCAAATTTTGTATAAAGAATTATTAAACTATCGACAAAATTCGAAATCAATAGATCAAATGCTCAAGAAAACGATGTTTAGTACATTTATACATACCTTCCTCGACTCTTTAAATTCACTATTATCAATGTATAAAAAAAAATCAATTGGTCAGTCTTTGGATTTTGAATTCGAGGTATTAAGTGGCTTAATCTTTATTGACTGCACTAAGTCAAAAAATAAGAAATAACGATTTAATTGGAATCTTATGTAGTAATCATATGCTTTGTTAAGAGGTTCGAGAAGGATCTTGAGTGGTTTTTAAGTAACATGAATATCTCTTATGAAGAATTATTCCATGTGGGGTTTTAATACATAAAATGCGATATATTTTGGTGGATCGTGATATCAGCCTCGAATCGTCTATCTTCAGAATTCTAATTTGTAATATATTTTCTGTTTTATATATGATAGTGACAATAGATCATTGCGTAAACATCGTTTATCCGCTCCTACTCCATTCAGACCAAAGGAATATAGCGATCCAATTAAACCTCGCCCGAACTCTCAAATAATCCTTCCGACTTCGATGCAGCACTATGACCCCTTTGCAATGCCTAGTTCTGATCAAGAATTTCGCATGCTTGCTAGAATACTCAACTGGCCAGCTCAACCTGGTCAGGGACCTATTGCTCAAATATCAGGTCAAGTTGGTAGCTCATCGATAAAGGACAATATGGTAGAAGGTGGCGAAATAATATTTGATACATCAATTGACCAAGAGGGAGATATTCAACAATCTAAAGGGCAATATCCTTACAAAACGCAATCAACATTTCATGTACCTCATGGCTTTTCAGTGACAGATGCAATGCGTAAAATGACTAAACCGTTACAAACTCCCGAGGTACCTCCACTCATTTCAACTAATTATGGTAAAGAAATTTTCGATCAAATAAAGTCGGATGATGATCCTAGACTTATCGTTTGGTCAAAATCCAGAGCTCAGGAAATAAAGCATGGTTCCACATTTTCGATTTCATCTAATAATTCAAAACGATGGAGTTTTCACGAGACTTTACGCACTCAAAGGAGAGGCTCAAAAAACGACAGTTCAATTATATCATCATCATCATCAACAGGAAAGGTCATAATTGCAGCTTCAATTGAAAAATTGATTGAGAAATTAACAAGTGGAATTGGTGTGTTAATTATAATATTTCAATTGTTTACTTCAATTATTATTATAAAAAATTATATTGACATATTCATCCTTTTTAATAACTACTAATTAAAAGATTACACCTTCTTGACGGATTTTTTCCTAACATATCGAAAATTTATCACACCAATAAAGTTATGTAAATTATTGATCTTAAGATTCGATTGGGCACTTGATGATGACGATGCAGAGAGAAGGATTGTAAGAGTCAGGTACGATATTCGTATAAAGATAATTTGATAATTGAAGGTTTTTAACCTAATTACGCCCAATGTGGATTATTTCTTGTTCTATACAGGACTTTTGTAACTATACGTCACTGGCTTTTAAATTATTTCGCTTATGATTTTATTCCATGTCGCGCTCTACGAACTACATTGACTAAATATCTAAATAGCCTTCCTTCACATCAAGTGATAAAAAAATCGCCACGTGATCAAAGGATAGTACAGGGATTAAAGAGGGTTATAAGGAGGTTAAAAAGAGTATATTTTCGTAAGAATGATATGAACTCTGTGAAAAAAAATGACGATATATTTAGCATTGGCAAGAAACAATTGGGTGGAAAGAATAATGAAAAATTGACCGAAACATCATTCCATAAGAAAACAAGTCAAGATCTTGACGTAGACAAAATGATGGTCGATAGTGGAGGTGGTAGTGGTGTAGGTACATCATTAATAGAAGAATCGGCGGATATTACCGTCTCATATGACAGCAGTAATTATTACACCGTAACTCAAAAACAATCAAATTTATTACGACATCAATCATCATCTTCATCTTTGGATTCAACAATTACTCCAGGAACAACCGATTCGGAATCGGAAGCAATTGATTATTATACACCTAATATTAGTGGTGTAACTCGTAAGAAAACTCATCAGAACATTATATACTCTAGTAGTAGTAATTCACATACTAGTGATGAAGATTTATCTTCTAAAGCCACACATGATCAAATTGATGAGTTATACGGTCAAAAATGGTCAAAGAATTTACCAAAGAATTTACCAACTAGTTCTAGTGAATTAGGGGATGACATTTATACGGACAATAATGTTGATGAATATGAAGATGATGGCGCTGGTGTGAGCAGCAAAAAAGCACCACGGGCATCCATGCCAGAACGGTTGGCAGTTCCAATAGATCTATTAAGACATTCAGAGAGAAAAGCAGATAAATGGAAGAAGAGAAGTAATTCAATGGGTGATTTATCACAAAGAAGGTTAGATATATTTAATCAATTAGGAGGTGCAATAAATGAGAATGAATATCCGTTATCTGAAGAAGAACCTCCACCACTTCCACCACGACGCAGAAGGCATACACTTGATGTTTCATCTGCATCACTTTCATTTTTTAAAAGTGGGTTTTTAAAAAACAATTTTCCTTTGAAGAGACCTAAAAAGGCTATTCCACAAGAAAAAATCGTGGATTATTCGTTGCCTAATTCTCGTAAGAAGAGAAGCATGTCTTTTTCGGAAGCAATATGTGGAATCATAGAAGATGATGATGACGATGATAGTGATGAATTTGATCTTTTTAACATTGATCATGCAGGTGGAATAACCAGAAGAAATTCATCACCTGCATTCATTGGTTCAAATTCTTCAAGAACTGGAAATCATCCACCAGTTCAAGAACAAAATTGGCGTCGCCCCGCCGCACGTCCATCGTGGCCTCGAAAGATGTCAATCACAGTAGGGAAATTCGCAAAAGGACTATTTAATGGTGAAAAAAATAAAGGTGCTACTCAATCAGGAACATCGACAAAGTGTGGTGGCATTCAAGGTGATTTTCGGACAATGAAATTCGGTAGGCTTAGCATGTTATGCGCAACATCTTCTGGTTCAGCCAGCACTGAAGAGATTGACTCTGACCTATCTTGGGGAGATGGCACTAGCCCAAAACATTTTAATGGAGATGAATATCATTATCATGTCGATGGATTTTCTTACGTGGATGAGTCTGTCGAAGAAGAATATCACGACACGTCTCATCCAGAAGAATCTGAGATAATAGAACAACAATTTGAACAATGGTACGATGAACAGCAAAGTACACAAGATGACACGAATTTTGAGAGTTTAACATCGTCACCAATTGATTCGCACCCTCCCACATTTTCCACCTTTTCTCAAGATAAGCAAAGCGACGATGATGATATACTTCAACAAGATTATGAAGAGCCAAGAGACAGTCGCCAATTATCCCGTACTACTCGTAGAAGGGGTAAAGTTTGGAATTATTTAGTTCCAGTGATTGAAGTTGAGGATGATATAGATCAACCCACACAATCATCAGAGACTGACACTTATTTTGTGTCACAAAGTTCATCAAACGGATCACAAAAAGATGATGACCAACAACCAGCTCGCAAACAAAGTTATCTTGCAAGTGTTTCAGAAGTTGAGGAAGATGACGACACGGATCCAAATTTTTCTCCTCAGCAATCTTTCGAACAAGAATATGATGATTTATATGAAGAAGAATCAGGTGACCACCATAATATTCGTACCCTTCGTCGACTTCCAAAAGTACCCGATTTACGTTCAGTTACCAACCTCAAAGATTTAGATGAAAAGTCCGGCAAGCGCGTCTCCTGGGGAACTTTCTCTTCTTATGGTGTTGAAGGCGGTGGTGCAACAGCAGACTCTGTACCTGATTCCTTGGCGTCACTTTCTCGGTCAACATCAAAAACGGCACCAACGTCAAGGCGTAGAGGGCCTGCTAAGAATGGATCTCAAGAAAGTGGGGCCCGCCATCGAACCAGGCACACTGCTTCTAGACCACTTAAAAATTCTGCAGAAACAATAGCCCTTGAAAAAGGCACAAATAACAATAAAGGTGGTAATGCTTCACGCTCTAAAAGGCCAAAACATACTCCAATTCACACAATTACTGAACCGAGTGTTAGTCAAGGACCAAGTAAGAATGTTTTATAAAACAAATATCTGATAAGTAGTTGTCGTTACATTCATTTACCAGTCTTCAAACTCGAATAGCATCATCTTTTTCATCAACAGTTCCAAGTTCCCGACAACATCCATATAAATCTTTTATACTGTCATATAGATCAGAAGCAGTTGCAAAACAGTTTTGTTTAATTGAAAGAGACCTACTTATGCAAGTCCAATGGGAAGAGTTAGTTCAAGTTAGCTGGACTAATGGTAATAAAAACACAAACAATAATGATAATGACGTTGAGAAAGATTCCAATACTCAAGACATTCGAAAAGAGGCCAAAAAGGATGTTAAAGGAAAAAGCAAAGAATTTGAATCTGAAATAGATGAAGAAAAGATTAAAGTCAAGCCAATAAAAGATGGAGGAGTAGACAAAGTCATTGAAAGATTCAATCAGGTGCGTATTATCATTGTTCTTATTAGAGCAAAATCAATCAAATTTGAAACAGTTAATTAACATGTAAACCATTTTTAGACAATTGATTGGGTTGCTACCGAAATTATGCTCACACACTCTTTGGAAGATAGAGTGAGAGTGATTGAAAAGTTCATACGTATTGCACAGGTTGTGTATCGTACTAAATACCATTTAGTTGAAACCGTTTTCAGTCATACGTTTTTTTTTATTCATGACTATTGACAACGTATTATTATTCCTATTTTGAAAAGAAATGCCTACAATTTTCAAATTTTGCAACCTTAAATCAAATTCTCCTTGGATTACAATCTCCACCGGTAGAACGTCTCCGTCGAACTTGGACTCGTGTTCGCATGGCAGAGAGACGCATTCTTAAGGAATTAAATGAATACATATCACCTTTCGGCAATTGGAAGGTGGTGAGAGATGCTATGCGCCGAGTTGTAGAAGATTCCTCAATGGTAAAAGATCCAACTAAACGGCGAAGGCGTAGTTCCGATGTGAAAAAAGCAAATACTGGATGCATTCCTTTTTTAGGTACACATTAATTTAAAACAATCAAGGAATTTCCTTCTGTTAGCTGTATTTTCTCACTTTCTTTTTCCACAGCTCTATATTTATCCGATTTAGTTTTTAACGCAGCCTTACCATCGTTTATTGATCCGGCTTCACAACCTCCATCATGGTCCCATGCCTATGCACCGTTTCCTCAACAACCACTCGTTAATTTCCAAAAACATCGTACTGCAGCTACAATCATCAAACGCGTAATTACATTTCAAAGTCTAGCATGTGGATACAAATTTCCGATCGACACAGATTTATATGTTAAATGTGCGGATCTTAAGGCAGTTGAAGCCACAAGATTAGTGGTAATGGATCTAGATGTAGAGGATTATGTATAAAGAAATAATTATCAAACATTTATATATCAAACAATTCCTTTAACTCTTAATTAAATGTTTTATGGTTACAGTATTATTTGGTGTATTCAGGGAGATAAAAAATTTAATTTTATAAAATTTATGAATAATCATAAATTTTACCATAATCACAATCATTAATACAAATTGTTCAGAAAGGATTATCTATCTGTATTTACAAATGTTTTTTAAGTAAACATATTATATTTAATATGTATGTATTTACTATAAAACTATAATATTAATATAATACTATTTTACATTGCTAATTTATAAAAAGCCTTCGTTTCCTGTTTAAAAATACATCTGTTTATGCAAGATTTATTTAAATCAACGTGTCCTTGTAATATAGAAATAAAGGCGATAAAATGTCTATATTACACATTTTTAACACAAAAATAGAACACTACATATATCCAATTTGATGAGTTCAGAGTTTCACGAAATTGGTTGCGTTGTGTATATATACCACCATATTCTTGATAATTTTCTTGATCATGCGCCTCTTGCTCCACTTCGTTTCGCTCTCTTATTAATATAAAAAGCTCCGTTGTAAACGTAAAACGGCGAGTCAGTCGCTTCACGCTGGGATTTCTCGTGTAACCACTTGGGAGGGTTAATTCGGGTCGAAAGAGGTGTGTTAGATTTGTCGAGTGGTTCGCTTGGTAATGGTTGAGTTCTATCGGTAAAGGAGGTTTCGGGTTCAGTGCCGGTCAAATACACTAGCGAAATTTATGTAATTACTAGTTAGGGACAGAGTATGTAGTAACGAGTATGTGTAATAAAGATATCGGTTTATTATTATCGACGAGTAATTTTATTACGGGTGATTTTTGAATTAACGGTTTTAGTTATGAGTTGCAAAGGGGAAGTTGTTCTTCCCAAAGGGCCTTTCGGCCTTTATTTATAATTAAAAATCTCTATTTACATTATGTGAGGGATACGACTGATATCTTTGATTCTACTGATACGTTGTATCCCACTGACATTCACCAAAATACCCATCTAACCGATCGCTGATGTCCGTCACATTCGTTACATATATCACATGCAACCGATCGACGGATGCGATCGTCCCCCTTGTCCGAATTAAGCGATGACCCCCAAACAGCTAGGGTCCATTCGGATAGGAATGTTAAATTATCTGTCCGAACTAATCCGACTCCAAAAGTTGAGTCAGTACCAGACTTCAGACTTGAATTTGAATCACGTGAAGATACAAATCAATGATAATGATAAAAGATACATAGTTTTTTTTTATTTATCACTACCTGTGTTGACAAATAACAAAATACTCAATATTTTGTTTTTATAAAAAAAAAAATTTTGTTTATTTATTTTTTTTTGGTATTAAAGTGATCTCTTTGGTCTCAATATTTTTTTAATAATTTGTAATATTTAAATATCTATTATTAAATTTAAAATATATTTATATAAAATTTACTATGTACTACAAATACCTAATTAAAAAATAAAAAAGTAAAATTATAATTAATAAATAAATATAATAAATATAACAACTCTAATTTTATTATATTTTATTTTATAGTTTCTAATTCTAACCAGCTTTTCAAACATAATGTAGTTTTTATTATTTGATCAAAAAGACAATTTTTGATAAAATTAATAATATTTTTTGCAATAAAGAAAGTTTTTTTTATAAAAACACTATTAATTTAAAAAACAAAATAATTTGTTATTATATATATTATAGTAAAAAAATAAGAAACATTAATTTTTTATTATAAAAATAGATTTATACCTTTCTTACAAGATAAAAAAAGATATATAAAAAATATATTCATTTTTTTTATTTTATTATTTCTATCTTTACTTAGTGTATAAGATTTCTAAAAACATCTAGAGAATCTTCTAATTTAAGAGATGTTTTTGAATTATTATTATTATTATTTTTAATATTAATAGTAAGGTTATATTTTTATCTTTATTAAATATTTAATTAAGATTTTATATAAAGTATAATTTTGCTTGTAAAATATTATAGAAAGAATAGAAGCCCAAACTAATTTATCTGTGATTTAAATTAACAAAAATAGCCAAGACTTATCTAAATTTAGATATTAGTAATTCTATGTAAAGAGTTAGTTTGATATTTAATCTATTGAATATATCAAGAGTTTATTTTTGATCTTATAGAATTAAATAAAAAAGAATATAATAAGAATAAAATAGCATTTGTTAATAAGTTGTATTCAAAAGGTTGAGTTGTAGATCTTGAAATACATTAAAAAATTCAGATTTTGTAATAGATTTGTTAATTAAGATAAAATAAAAACTTTATAATGAGTATTGTAGTTATTTTTTTTATTTATTTATTTATATAATATTATAATAGAAACTTTAAAATACAATAAGAAATTTAATTATAGAAAAAAATTTTTAAAATAAAGATTTTCAAATTACATTTGTGTTACTAAAAAATAGACACCCAATGTGATATTATACCTCTTATTTTCTAAAGAATGTTATAGATAATTGTTTTAAATTATTTTCTAGCTAGAGTAGATTAGAGAAAACTTTACATGAAAGTTAAAATATTATATATATAAAGCATGTAGTTAGAGTAAAACCTTGTAAAAGCTATTTGTTAAGAGTAGATATAATGTTGAAAGTTTGTATAGTTTTTAAGAAATTGTTAGTAGAGATAAATATTGTTAAAAAGTAAATTTTTGTATGTTTAGTTTTTGTAGTTATATTTTAAACAAGTTCTTATTAATATTGAAATATGTTGTATATAAACTATAAATCTTGATAGTATCAGATAAGAAGATTATTAACAAGATTGATTAAAAAAATATTTGTTTATTTGTTTAAAAGAACTTTAATATTATTGTAGATTGTTATAGAGAAAGTGCCAGATATAGCATATAAGATTAATTGGTAATTAGAATTGATAAGATTGGCTATAAAGTTTATAATAATATTAAAAATAAAGAGTACTAAGCTATTATATATTTAAAGTGAGGTAAGTATTAATTGAATTGTATTGAAAATTGCTTGGTTTATATTAATATTATTGTCTACACAGAAAAAGAGATAGAGTGTATCTTCAAGATTTGTATATTGAGAGCATGTTAATGTTGTATAAAGCTAAGAATAGTATATATAAAGATTTTCTATAGTGGGTAGGTTATTTGTAAGAATTTTGATATGAAAAGAATATTTTGAGTGTCATGTTTTATAGATTTAATTATTTGAAAGTTAAGAACCCAGTTAGTTTTTGTGATGTTTTGGAAATGTTTAAGTGTAGACTAGAATAAAAGTTCTTGAATTGTAATAATATTTTTAATAAAATTATAAATTTTGAATGATATAAGATGATTATTCTATAGAAAATAAATTGAAGTAATTGGCAGTGATAGTTTAAGAATAGGTTTGGAAGTTTCTTGTTTGACTAAGAAGTCTGCTTGGTTATAAAATGAATTTGTATATAATTTAATTTTTAAAAATTATATATTAGATTTTTAAAAGTTTTAAAATAATTGATAAAGAAGATGATATCTCAATTTTTAATATACAATTGTTTTAAGAAGAAGATATGTTGCAGATTTTTAATTGCTGTTTAGTTGTCATGATGAATTATAACAGTAATATTTAATGATATAACTAATAAAAGTAATAAAACTGCTTCAAGTTTAGTTTAATTAATATTAGTATATGATTTTGTACTTGCATTAAAATTTATATTGATGTTTGTTTTACAAATTCAGCCTATGCCTGATTTAATATTTAATGTTTGACAGTTTTTAATAGAACTGTCAGTATAAAAAATTAGATTGTCTAAGTTAGAGTTTTTAATTAAAAAATAGAGTTTGATTAATTAATTTTTATATGAAGTTAATTTAATAGTTTGTTAAATGAGTTGTATTTCAGGAGAAATTAGGTTTACTGAGAGATAAGAAAGAGGTAAGAGTTAAAAAGATGTATGATTGTTAATATGGATAAGTGAGAGAATTTTATTAAAGTTAATTTGTAGTAAGTCTTTAGTGAGTTTAAGTTGATTATAGAGAATACTAATAGATTGAAAGTTTGAAATTATTGGAAGTAAAATAAAAGTAATTATAATAAATCCAAATAAGTGATTTTGAAGTTAGTAGAAATTGGTTTGTTGGAAATAAGTTTGTTGTAAAAAAAAGATTTGTTGATTATTATTATAGAAAATTTTGTAAAGAAAAAGATAAGTTAAGATAAAAGAAAGGAGGTCTAATGAGCTAATAAAAGAGTTTTTGAAAGAAAAAATTAAATAAAACTAGGTTGTAGTGATATTGTAATTTTGGTTAGAAGAAAAGATTTGTATAAACCTAGTTACTTTTTAGATGACAAGCTTGCAGTAATGTCAATAAGTTTATTTAATATTAGATCTGTTAGAGTTAAGAAAATTGAGAGTATATTTGATATACTATAAATAGTTATTCTACTTAATAGCTTAATTTGGTTATGTAAATAAACTATAGTATTTGATATAGTATTAAGTGTTTTAGTATTAAAAATATCTTGTAATGAAATATCTATAAGACTGTATAGTAATTAATTGGATAAACAGATTGTTCAATAAAGATTAAAATTAATTTGATAATATTAGTGTCAAATAAGTAAATATAAGTAATAATATTTATATAAAATATATAAAGTAAAAAGTTTATTTAATAGGATTTTAATTCTAAAGAAAAGGAATTAGACTCTATAGCTTAATAATAAAGCTGCTAATCTCTTATAAACTAGGTTAATAGTTTAAGTTAAATTGAAGACAAAAATCTTAGGATTTTAATTCTGTAACTTATAAAAAGTCAAATTGAATATGAAGTCCTATAAAAAGTTCCAAGATAAAGTACAAAAACAGATTAAGAATTTCTAGAAAGAGACTGACTTTGCAGAGTGAAGGTAATATGTATGACAGTAGTATTACAGAAGGTTTAGCTATACAATAGTATTGTATAAGTAAGTTCTTAGAAGACAGGATAATATCAACATTTCTGTATCTAATTTATAAAGTATTTAATTAGAAGGATAATACCAAGTAATTAAACTGGAATGGTAAGTGATATAGTAAATGCAAAGAAGATCTGTAATAAAGAATTAGTTTAACTAAAATTAGAACATCTTAGACAGGTACTTCAAAAGTACTTGATAAATATTCTCCAAAGTAGTCATATATTACAACTTAGATAATAGACACTATATCTATATGCAATAAGCCAAGATTCTAGGCCTTCTTGCAATATCAAGCTAGTAGTATATTAGTACATAGTTAGTAATACACCTATAGAAAAGCTTACAGGTAATATATGTAATCAAGCTACAGACTAAACCAATTATAGAAATATATCTGAAAAGATACATAGTAAACTGCTGATTGATAATTCAGATTTCAATCAATCTAATCATACTAATAGATACTAGAAAGTATATATGGCTATGTACATTATACTAGTAACAAAAAGAGCAAAAAATTGACAAAGTTAACTAATTTAAAAAAAGAATAGGTTACTGCAGATAAAAAATAAATAAACTGCTATTAGGTTAAAAAGTTAAAAGAAAATTTAAGTATAATAAGATGATCTATAGCCTTTTTGGTAGTTTAGTAATAATAATTGAAATATATAATAAAGACTACAAAAAAATATATATAGGAAAGTGTAGTTATAATGTCTGTTAAGTGTCTAGAGCTAATAGTTATTTAGTAGTACAAATGTAATATAACTATATATAATAGTAATGCAAAAAACCAAATAAAATATAAGTTATAATTTGGCATTAGAAAAAAAAAATTTTAAAAGACTTAAGAATAAAGAATTGAAAGTTGTATATGAAGTTTAAGATTTTTTTAATTATTAATATATTGCTAGATAGCTTGCCAATAAACATAATTAAAGATTTTGTCATTTTTGAAAGCAGTTTTGTATAATCCATAATGTATAAATATGTATATAACATATTATACAAATACTGTAATAAATAGGTAGTTTTAAGAGAAAGTTTTCAAAGTTTAAAGTATATAAGGTTGAGTTAGTAGAAATCAAGCAAATATTTTTATGTAAATTTTTTTAAAACTTTGAATAACAATAACTTAACAACAATTTAATCAAATTTAATAAAAATTTTTTAAAATGAATTTTACAAACTTATAAAATTTATTTAAAAAAAAATTTATTAAATTTGATCAAGTTTTTGTTTAGGTATTGGCATTTAAAGTTTTTTAAAAATTTAATAAAAACAATTTGCTTGATTTCTACTAACTCACTTTCATATATAGAATTATAGGTATTGTAAAACATAAAGATAAGATAAAACAAGTTGTAGTAATTGCATGCAAGTTGATCTGTAAGGTTATTATACTGATTATCTTGGTAAGCAGTAATTTTGTAAAAAATAATATGGTTATTGTATAATTTGGTAAAGTTAATAAGTATATTTTATAATAAGAAATATGATGTATATATATAAAATAAAGTATGAGTTTAAAAGACTGTAATGTTTAGAAATTACAGATTGCAAGTTAGTATATATATATATATATAGTACAGTTTTTAAAAGCAATTATAAGAGCTGATAAGATAGCATAAGCTTAGTCTTAAATAAGTAAATCTAATATCTTATTTGGACTTGAAATGTGTATAGTATAGTGTTATTTGAGATTTGAATCAATCTAATAATTATGAGCATTGTAAGGTACTTAGGTTGACAACTAAGCTATTTAAATAAAAGTAAGTTCTAATAATTATGTATTATTAGTAATTTGTTAAAGGTTGTTTGTTAGAATACCAGGTTCAAAAATAGTTAGAATTAAATATATTATAATGTTAATATTAGGAAAATTATAAATTTGAGTAGGATGTTAAATTGCAATAAAGTATATAAGATCAAGATAATTGATATTGAAGTTAAGAATTTTGTTGTATATATTAACTTAATCAAAAAATCTTGTAAAGAAATTGATAAGAATATTAATTATATATTTATTAGTAATTGTATAAAAATTAAGAGAGCAGTCTGAACATGCTTGTGATTAAATAAGTAAGAGTAAGTAAAAACAAGTAAATTGTGATTATATATAGTATTGCCAATAAGTGATAAGAATACTTTCTAAAAAAGATAGTTGTCTTCTGTTTTGGCAGTAATGATTTGATTATTAAGTACTATAATAAACTATGTTTTTTGTATAAAGAGAAGTATCTAGTTAAATAACTATAATAGTTTGTACTAGATAAATGTAAATATTGATAAAAAGTATAATTGTATAAGTAATCTGTAGTTTAATCTTCTAGATAGTTAAATCAAAGTAGTTGTTTGCCTTTAGAAATTTTGTTTATACATAAAGATATATATTTTTAATCTAAAAAATATGAGTTATTGAATATAGTAAACAACTATTCTTTTAATATTTATCTATGAAATAAACTATTTAAATTCTTTAGATATTGGTTCATACTTAATAATAAACAAATTAAACAACCCAAATTATTATTACAAAGTTATTACATCTTATTAAAATCACAAGTACTAAACAAATTACTAATATATATATATATTATCAACATTATTATTATTTCTACAATTAAGTATTATTTTTATAATATATTTTTAGTTAAAATATATATAATAAAATTTTTATAAGGTACATAGAACTTATTAAAAATAAAGCTAAACTCAGTTATATAATTTCTACTAATATATTACTTTATCTTTAACTTTACAATATTTATAATATATAAGATATTCAGTTATAATATTATATTACAAATTTTATCAAAAAACTTAATTTTTTTAATTTTTTTAGAACAAGTATTTATATTAGACTTCAATAATTTTAAAATAATTTATAGTTACCTAGTATTCTAATACACAACAATTCTATTATTAATAAACTTAACAAATATATAGTTAATATTAAGATTATTTAGCTTTTTAAATATCTTGATACAATATTTATATTTAATCTACTATATAATATTCTATGTACTATTTACAAGAAATCTATTTTACTTAAATTACTACTTTTATTTTTTTTTAAATCTTTGACAGCTTTGTCAAAATTCTTTATTAAAAAAATCATATATATAACTATATATATGTTAGCTTAATTTATAGATTTGATATTTTTTAGCTACTATACAAGTGCCTAGAAGTAATTTTTTGTACCAAAATAAGTTTATACTCACTACTAGAAGGCTATTCAGTAAGGTCTCTTGTTATTATTAATTAATTTTTTAACTGTATTTCTCTATAAATCTTTTATTTTTTTATTTTTTGTTTCTTTTTTTTTATATTTTTTATTTTTTTAAAGTTTTTATCTCTTAATTTTAATAATACTTTATATAATAATCCATCTTGTTGCTTTATTGCTTTATTTTTATTTTTTTTTTCTTATATTAATTTTTTGAGTTTTCTTTTATTTAGATATTTTACTGCATTTTTTTCAAATTGTTTTATAAAATTTATTCATATAGTATCTATAATACTCATTAAAAATTTTTTTATTTTTTGTATTAAGACTAAAATATTTTGTACTTTTTTAATTATCTTTTGTAAAAGATTTTTAATAAACTTTTTTCTTACTTTTGCTTTTTCTTCTTTTGTTTAGTTCTAAATTGCTTCTTTTAGCTATATTTAAATGATACTTTTTTTTTTCTCTTCTGTACTGCATGTTACTGTTATTGCCAAAGTTTCTGTCTTCATTCAGTAATTTTTATAGAAAAAACATGTTGCTAAATGATCTTGGTTTTTTTTTCTTTTTTTGCAAACTATACAATTTGGATCTGTATACAAGTCTGATTATCTTATTACTAATTTTTTAAGTATAGCCATGCTTTTTTAATTTATTTAAAAAATATACTTAGTTTTTTACTTTTTCTAGTTAAAATGCATTTTGTTTTCTTCTGATTTTTGATCTTTTTATTATAGTACCTAGCAGTGTTTATTTTTTTTTTTTCTAATTCTAATTTTTTAACTGCTAATGCATAGCTTTAATTTGCATTGTTTTTAATATTAAGAACTTCTTTAACAAAGTTTTACATTAGATTTTCTAGTTTAAAACTTTTGAATAAAACTGAGTCAAATGCTTTTTTTATATCTTGTGTTTTTTTTTTTTATCTTTTTTATTATTATGTTTAAAACATATACTGATTGTTCTGTCAAGTTTTCTGACAGATCTGCATAATTTGGTTCTTTAAGTATTTCTTTTCTTACAAATATTTTACTAAGTTTTTTTGTTATCAACTTTGTTACAATCTTTCTAAATGTTTTAATTAGTACTATTGATTGAATATTGTTTAAACTGTATTTCCATTCTATGTTTTTTGATATCAGATATACTTGTGCTATTTTCTATTTTATTAATATCTTTTTTGTCTTCAAGCACAAATTTATATAAGCTTTGAAAACCTCTTATATTTTTTTTCCTACTCATTTGATTAAAATGTAGCTTATTTTTAATATTTTTGAAGCTGTATCTGTCTTGAGCTTTTTAATTATTCTATCATATTTTTCTTTCTTAATTTTTTTTCAATTTACTTATACCATTTTTCTCTAATGTAGTCTTGTAGTTTATAGATTTCTTTTCAACTTTTTGACATCTCTTCTAATTTAGTATTTCTTTTTTTAAATTGCTTTTTATAATGTTCTACTGTTATTTCTTTTACTAATTCTGACTTTATTACTAATTTTGTTTCTTTTTCTGTTTGTTTAATTACTTTGTTAAGTATTACCTTCTTGTATAGCTTATTCAAAAGGCTGGTTATCATTCTTCCTTAGTCAGTTTTAATAATTTTACATCTTTTGTTTATGTTTTTTTTTATTTATCTTTTTTGATTTCATTTTTATTCTTTTTTCTTTTTTTTTAAAAAAATTTTCTGTCAACCTTTTATATTCTCTAGGCAAGTATTAGACTAATGTTTTTAAATTTTTGGTAATTTTGCATCAATTTTCTTGTCTAATATCTAAATTTTTTATTTGTTTCACTTTTATTTACTTTTGCAACTTTTTGCCCTTTCCAAGTCTTTGCAAATTTGATTAGTTTTTGAAACTCTACAATGATTTTTCCTTATTGTTAATCTTTTTGACTATATTTTCTGTTTATTATTATATTGTAGACTTTTTTTTTAGATATATGTTTATTTACTGCTATTATAATTGTCTTTTCTATCAGGTCTTATATATTGTTTATTTTTTGTATTTTTTTTTTTATTCTGTTCTTCTTTTTGTATATTTTACAATGCCTTTTTTATTTTTAACTGTTTTTGTAACTTTTATGCATGCTTTTTTTACTCTTTCTTATTTATCTTGTTATAGAAATATATTGTTCTTAATTGGTTTTTCTTTTTAACTTCTGTCTTGCTATTTTTTCTATTATATGTTTAATCTATATTTTTGCTATTACTATCTTGTAATTACTTTTAGTGATTTCTTTTATATCTTCAATTTCTGCTCTTTGTAAACCTAAAGCTAGTTCTTTTAATACCTATATATAGTTGATTCTTGTTGCTATTTCTAAATTTAATTATATATATCTTTGTTTAGTTAGATGCATTTCTTTGTATATATTATAGAAATTTTGTTATTTTATCCAACCAAATAATAGGAATATTTTGTAACTTGCAGCTTATATATATATAGTACTAATAGAACTATTCAAAATATTATATTTAAAAAAAAATATAATAAAGTTTTTTTACTTACTATAATTTTATTATTTAATAATAATTTATCTATAACTTTAATTACTAATAATTTTTTTAAAATTAAAAAATGATTTTTTTAAAACTATTTACTAATTTTTTGTTTTATATAATAAAATAAATACTTTGGATTTTTTTTAATCTATTCTAATTAAAAACTAATTTAAGAAAAAAAAACTCTTTCTGCAAATCTATTGCACAAAAATTAACTAAAAATTATTTGTCTAAAAACATTTATAACTTTTATTTTATTAAAACAATCTGTTCTGTCATCTTAAATAAACTTTCTCAGATTAGTAAGTTATATTATAAGGCCCAAAAACATGACCAATATTATATAGCATAGATCCCAAATATCAGAAATATCAGATATATTAAATATATCAAATATATCCAATATATCTATTATAGCAAATAAATGTGATATATTAAATAGATGTGATATATATAATAAAGTTAATATATTAAACATGTTTAATATAATAAATAAATCCATGATATAAATAGACAAGACAGTTTATTATAAATAAAAGACTTTCTGCCTAGTAGGAAAGTAATGAGCAATACCCCTAAGTAAATACATTTGCTTAAATAAAACTAAAGTATCAGATCAATATTAAAAGTAAACTATAACTTAAATCAAACTAAAAACAATCGTTAAACATTATATTCAACTATTATTTGCCTATTATTAAATTACTAAACTACAAATAAATCATTTGCTATAAGTTATATAACCTAGCTAACTAATGCAAGAGAACTCTGACCTCAATTCAATGTATTGTAATCTCAGATTAAGGAAGTAGAAGAAAGATAAGAGCAAGCAAAGGTTAATAGAAAGATAAGTTAAAAAAAGAATTTAGAAAAAAAGAATAGTATTTACCTACAAATAAACCATCCAACCAAATCTAATACACCTATTTCAACTTAGCTGCTGTAGATTATATGAGGATTGGAAGAAATTAGTAACAAACTTGCTAATTTGCCACATAACAATATATATCTTAAAAATATTATACATCTAGCTTTTAAATTTATTGAAAAAATTGTATTAACAGCCTTTGGTTTTTAGTTTTAATAATTTAATTTTTTTCATAATTTTTACTGTAATAAACTGTTTTATACTCTTAATTAAAGTTGTAGTACATATTTGTTTAGTCAAAACAAGTTCTAAAAGAAGAAATTTTTTTTAAACTAATATTGGCTAAAATACAGCTAAAGTCATCTTCTACTCTTGTAAACTTTTTTTAAAATTTTTGTTCTTACACTATCTTCTTTTTCTTTTACACATTTTTTATATAACTATACTATTATTTTCTAATCTATACTTTATTAATTTATATTAAAATTTTGTAACTCATCTATTAATAAAAATTTATTAAACACAATCTAGTTATTTCTATATTTGGTTCTTATTAATTGTACATAGTAATTTGTGCTATAAACCTTATTTGTATCAATATCTGTATTATATTTGTGACCTCAATATTTTAGTTACACCTTAGTATTATTTTTGTGATACTTCAACTTTACAACTCTTGTTTTTATCTACTACTCTTGTAAAATTAATTATTTGACTAAATTCTTAATTTAGAAATTTATCTAAATTTTTAATATAATATTTATTTAATTTGTCAAAATTTAAAAATACTTATATAAATCAACCAAAAGCCTGATATAATAAATCTTAACTACTTTTACTAAAACTTTTCTAGCAATTTTTAAATTACTCTTTATAAAGAAAAAAATAGCAAAAATGTTTATACAATTTTTTCTAAAGTCAAACCAACTTTTTGCTTAACTAAAAATCTTATATTTAACAAAATTACTTACTTTTTTTAAGCTCCTATTTCTATCTTTGTAATTACTTGTCTTTGTGACAAATATTATACCAAATTTATCTCAACTACTAATATTAATTATATCCAAGCTATTGAATTTACTATAATTCATATTAATAACAACTCTAAAAAGAATCTTAATAAGTTAACTTAATAAGTTAACTTAATAATTTATGTTTAACTTTTTTTTTTAACTGACAGTATTTCTTTATCTCTTATACTTAATATATATTATTATATTTATTCTAAATGCTTTCTTTCAATTAGTTGTATTAAGAAAATAAATATTATTATTCTACTAAAAAATATATTACTAAAAATAATGAAGTTTATTATCTTATTTATATGATTGCTTCATCTTAACATAAAGCTAGCTTATCTTAAACTAAGAAAAATCTTAACCAAACCTTTTAAAATATCTAATATGAATTTTTTTAAACTACCAATCCTCTTATTATCTTTTTTTACTAAACCTTAACCTTTTTTAGTTTTATAAATTTTTTTTTTTTATAACTACTAATACTAATCTTATTTTTAACCAATTTCTTATTACTAATACTCTTAATATTTCTAATCCAAATCTTAGCAAGTTTAACAATATTAACCAATTTAAAAATATTTCTAATAAATTTTCTTTCTAATCTTACTTTAGTATTTTTAAACTAAAATTTAATTTTATATATAACTAGGTTGTAAATTTTCTTATTATGAAAAAATGCAATTTAACAAAAAATTACAATTTTTATTTTCTCTTTAACTTTTTATTTTCTTAAAAAATTTCTCTATGATTTTTATGATTACAAAGAATTAAGACAAATTCAATACTCTTACTTATTCAAGACACAATTACACTTGACTAATATAAACAACTTCAACTAATCCTAAAAAAACTAACTAACAACTTTCTTATCTCTTTAT
>CAJVQA010000539.1:0-32990 GCA_910591915.1 Cetraspora pellucida
GCCCAGTGCTTCAGAGAAGTTTTCATAAAGTTTAATATATTAACTATATCATTTTTCTGTAGTTCGGCATTTTGAAAGGTTTGGTCCAGATAATTATCAGAAAAAGAATATTTGATTACAATGACTATTGATTATTAATTTAAATTTTTATTCAATAAGTTTATTACAATATTCAAATATTAAACTATTATTATTAGCACAAAAAATATTAGATTGTTTTTAATTTGAGTTAATATTGAAATACTTTATTTTTAAATATTATAATTTATTAAGTAATTTAAAAAATAAATTTTAATTACTAATGATTACAAAAAAACTTTATTTATAATAGATTACAACATATATTGTAACTACAGTATGGGACAGTTAAAGACATCCAATCAATATATAAAAATACAAATTTTGTTGCTTAAATAATCAATTTTAATTGGCTGATTTTGTATAATTAATTTAAATTAGTTAAAAATACATATATGTTTTCTTTTTTTATATTAACTGCTAATTTATTGAATTCATATAAACTTTAATTCTTTATAACTTTTTTAAAACAAAAAATAAAAAAAATTCCTCTGACAGAATTGTAGTTTATTCAAAAATCTATTAACTTGTTAGAGAGTTTTTTGATTTAGCTCATTTTAAAAAAGTTATACCACTTTAAAGTTTTTATTAATAAGCATTGGATATTTTTGATTGTCCTGCACTGTATAAAATATACAATAATTTTGAAAAGTCCTAAATTTTTATTTCAATAAAATTAATTAATAATAATTAATAACAGGATTAAAAAAAATTACAGTAAACTTTAAGGAATATTAATTTATTTTAAAAAAAATTAATAAATAAACTTACAGAATATTAATTTTAATCTGATTTTGGTAAGTATGAAGAGATGATGGGTGTTGAATATACAAATAGAGTAAGGGATAAGGTACATATTAGTTTAACCTTAAATTTCAACTTCAATTTCTTTATTCTTTAAATTATCAGACTCTTCAGTTATATGGTATAAAGTATTCTTTCTGTGCTTTTGTTTACTTTTTTGCTTCTACTAACAATTCTTTAAATGTATTACTCTTACTAGATATTGGTTTTGAAATTTTTGCTGTCATATTTCAGACCTTCTCTTCAGCCACTCTTAATATAAATGCCCTCAACCTTAATTATTCCAGTATTTCTACTATCTTTTCCTTTAAATCTTCTAAATTGTTTTTTAAAACAGAACACTAGCATCACACATTATATTATACTCATATTGGTTCTGTGTTCTTTTAAACTTCTTTTTTAAGAAGTTTACTTTAATTACACTAGTTTTATTTATTTTTATCATCCATTGTTGTAAGTTCCTATTTAAGACATTTGTAAAATATTCTTTTAACTTTACTTTAATTCTTTTTTCCAATTTATTTTTAATATAGACAAAGAAGATGTTACTTTAATTATTAAGTTCTTTTTATAAGAGATTATATCTTTTTTTATAACATTTATCAAAAATTTAGTCTACTGATTTTCTTTTTTCATTTTCTAATTGTTCTAGATATCTTCTAGGTTTCTTTCTAGGTTCTTTTTCAGGCTTATTTTAGAAATCTTTTAGGTGGTTTACCAGTTCTATTTTATTACCATCCATCTATATACTATACTTCTGATATATAGTTCTTAAATCTGATATCTATAAATGATTTTAGTCTACTATGCAACTGTTATTCAGTTATGAGATAACTGTCTCACTACTAACTTTGATTAACATTTTTTGAATTTCTTTTATTATATTTAACTTGTTAAAAAACTGGTTTCAAAGAAAGCTAACTTGTTCTTGTAATGAAACTAGACACAATATTAAGCAGAAAATTCAAGAACAAAGAATCTACAAATTATCAAGTTACTCAATACAAATACAGTAATCACTAGTCCCATGACTTACAGTAATGTTCTACCTTGTAACTTCATTTAAGAGTAGATCAAATAATACATTTTAACTTTGCATAGTTAAAAATAGAAATGATGTAGATTATTTTTAATAGTAATTATGATTTACATATAAAATTTGTTTATATTCACAAATTTATATATAAATCTTGTGTAACTTAAGAAACTTATAAGCTAATCCAGAAAAACTTAATAATATATAAAATAATTTTTTTTAAAACAAAATAAATTATACAATTTTATTAAATAATTAGAAGTTTTAGATTTATATACTATTAAATTTTGGTAACAATTGAATATAATACTAAAAAGTTTTATTAGTAATATGTTTTTTTTTATATAAAAATTTTATTTACTATAAAAATCATATGACAAATGATCTACGTCACCCCTACCCTTAAAAATCTACCTGATTGGCTGTCGATCCTTGAAATTTGTTGACTGCCCATAATAAACGCTCTACACAGAATATTTATAATTTTTTGACAAAAGAATTAAACAAATTGTTATGATAATTATGGTTTAAAAACAACCTAATAATATACAAACTAAAAATATTAATGATATATAAAATATAAAATATAACTGGCAAACAAATTCACAATAAAAACAAATAAAAACAAAGACAATTAATAGTCCAAGATACAAAATAGGTATAGCTAGTATTGTATGTTTTTGACACCGAAACTTTTTTGAATATTTGTGTCCATGTTCAAAATGTCCAAATTCTAAATATTTAGAAAATTATAATAATAAATATATAATTATATTTTCGTCTTATTTTAAATATTTTTGTTTAAAAAGTCAAGACGGGTTATTATAATGAAACTTTGCATAAACCTAGTTAGTGTGGTTGCAACTACAGAATTAATTGACTTTTAATATCATGTGACTATATTTGTCGAATAACCAGACTAGATAGAATATTTCGGGATTGAACTAGTTGACGACTTAATCGATTAGTTGTTTTAAAATTTTCTAAATCGATTAGTTGGAAAATCGTCAACTAGTTGATTCTTCAACTGACGATTTGGATCACTAAACCTAGTTTATTTCTTGTCAGAAATGTTTAAAGATGTTTAACGACAACACTTGAGCGTAATCATGAAATCATCAAACTTAAACCAATTAGAGCAGTATTGCAATACTATAAATTTACTATTATAAATCTCATTAGAAGCCAAATCTCATAGATATATCTAACTTATCTCACCTATCTCAACATTTAATTCTCTTATAATTTGATCGTAATCCAAGTTAATGCAATTATACTTTTGCAAATCCTCGTTGCTTGCCATACAAAGATTACGTGTTGCCGCTATCTTCGCATGCAACTCTTGAAAAAACCAACACATAAGATTATTAAAATTTATTTTGTTGTGAGGAAGAAAGAGCCAATTAGTAAAATCTTTTTGTTTTGCCTCGCTCCATTTTACCAATTTTCTGTCCTCTATTTTTCCCCAACTGACCATCGAATCATCTGAGCGTAGATGACACGGTGCCGAATCCAATACATGATTATGTTTGTTATTTGTTCCCCGAAGACCTGATGGTTGATGACATGAATGATGCTTTTTTGTATTATCCGTATTTTCTTCGTGTCCTTGTGCGCCCCAGCAGATAGCACCACAAAACATGCATGACTCTGTACAGCCTAGCCTTTCCATTACAATCTCATATTCAGATGGAGCTTTAAACGTCTTACGATATTTATACTTCCAACGCTGACTTTTTAACGTTTCCAATATGCTGTCGCGCAATGAATCCACATCTGGCTCATTTGTTTCGTCTACTTTATGCATTTTATATTCGCATCCTTCAACTTTATTCAAATAACTTTCAACAAAATTTTGAAATTCTTCAATAGATTTGCATTTACTAACTTCAGACATAACTTCCTTAAATTCTTGTTCAAATACTTTAATATATTCTTCGGACGAAATTTCAGGACAGCTATTATCAACTTCTTTCTTGAACCACTCAGTTATCTTGACTTGTGGATTATCAAAATGCTTAAGTGCATCTTCAAATTCACGGATTTGAACTTTTTTAGCTAATTGTTTAAAATATTTGAGCCTTGCATGTTCAGTGCTATTCATCCAATTGAGTGTAAGTACCGTACGCATTCTTTTCTCATTACCACTATTCACAGCTTTTATTCTTATTGCTTTAAGTAGATATTCCGCAATGATATTCCCTTCGGATGCATATGTAAAACCATGTTCAAGCCTGTGTTTAATTAACACTCTATATTCACTTTCCTTTCGTTCAAGTATCTTAAGCGGATTATGTTGTCTATCCCACTTTTGCTGGACGCATTGCATTTTCTCACAGAATTTTTCTAAGGCAAACAAATGAACGTTCCATATTATATTTTGATCATGATCTTCGAGTTTTTGGTTTACTTTTGATTGGAGTGTGAAGATCATACCACTTTCGAATTTGACAGCATTTTTCTCCTTTAATATTTCATCAGCTAACCCAAGAAATTCATTTGGTTTAAAGTGCTTACTAATATTACCATTGAGTCGTGCAGGAAATTTATCCCTTTCTATAAATTTACGATAAACTATTTCTGCGTGTGCATAAGCTTCTTTGACTTCGTTTTCGATTCTTAATTCGACTGATGATATATAATTCTTGTCACCTACGCGTCGCCGCAGCTCATTCCAAATATCATCAGAAATTTTCTTATGTTCATACTCGTTGAATCGTTTAGATGATCGTCTTTTCAATTCTGTTTTCAAATGATTTGTAATTACATCCATGAATTCTGTTGTACAGCCCTCTCCTATAAGTCTAGCTTCAAGAATCTGGAGAAGTTGTACCTTAGTAGCTTGGCGTCTACGTTCGATATACCGATCGATTGTTTTTAATGTATCTGTTTTACACTCTTCTTTATCCTTAAGATAATTTTCCAACTCAATCCTTGTTTCTGAAACTTTCTTGCACTTATTACAATGATAACTACTTAAATCGTGATTTAATTCTTCTTCAATAATTACAACGCATTCTTCACGTAAGTTAGAAGTATTAAAGTTTTTGTCAGATGACAATATAGTGATCTTTTGTCGGATGATATCTGAACATTGTTCCGTATGAGCCTGAAAGGCTGCGTTAATTGCCTCTTTTACTTTCACAATTAGTCTGCCCCGCTCTATAAATTCGTACATTTCTTTAAGATTCTTGAATTGAACTGCGAAATGTTCATTCTTGACAGACTTCCAAAAACTATTAACGAGTGAATACCATTGTTTGAATGAAACTATGCTACGTGAATGTTTACAGGCATTAAGTATATCCTCATATAATTTCGTCACATCCTCATGATATTGTTTTGATGGAGGTGCATATGTACTTGCGCCATCTCTAAACGAACGAAATTGCTTATGGAGTTCTCCTTTTTGTATTCGCTCATCCAGAATTTTCAAGCAATCAGAATTCATGATACCAACATCAACAAATTTTTTGTCCGCAAATTTCAAAGCATTTTGAAGAGCTTCACAAAACTCTATTTGTCCTGAAGATGTTTTGGCTGCATTCCGTTCTGTAAGATGTTGTACCATAAAAATGTCTGGTGCAATTTTAGCTTTTTCTAGACGTGCCATTGCAACAATCGCAATTTGCAAAATTTCTGTTAAATCATTCATGTATTCTCCAAGGACATTAATAAGCGATAAGTTACTTATTCCCATTACAAATGTCGCCAGTAATCGATCTTTCTGCGATGCATCTTTTTCATTTATTTTTTCTGGTGCACCAAGACCTTCGGTATCAATAAGTAGGATGGCATCTACATTAAGCTCTTTTTTAAGTTCCTTTTCAAAAAATAATAACCTCATGAAAAGGCCCCGAGTGCAACGACCAATGGAAATCGCAAATCTGCAAGAGAAAAGTGCATTCAAAAGGGTAGACTTCCCAGATGACTGCAGTCCAAGAATCGAAACAACAAAAACTTTCAAATCAGGGTATATTATTGATACTTCTTTGAAGATGGATGACAACCAAGCACCTGGCATTTTACCAGAATCACCATCGATTAGCTCGATGACCTGACCTTCAATGAATAGTTCAGCACACGATCTAGGAAATTGTAATATATACTTTGGAATATTAACAAGAGATGATTCATATATTTGTCCCGCTTCACGAAATAAATGTTCTATGCCTAGGCTCCTATCGTCTACCTGTTCTAGAGCATTATTAATTCGTGTCTTATAATATTTTACTATATCCTCATTCTTATTCGTTAAATCAATGGTTCGCCTTAGTTTTTCTCTTAGTAACAAAACATCTTCTCTAGCTTTTGATGATTCTTCGACTGAAAGATTATAAAGATCTCTTTCTAAATGAGCCAAAGCTCTCCTCCTCTTTTTGATTGGTAATACCAAAACTGCTCCAAAATACTTCATTAATTCTTGTAAAAGGTTATTATTTTCCCACAGTTCACAATGATCCTGGGTCATCCTAGTATGTCCTTTCTGAAACTTCATAATATTTTTAGTCGTAGCGCAAGAATATCTCTTAATAAAATCTACAATGAGTTGCGACTCATTACATTCGATTCCATTTGCCAACTTCAATGGGTGTCCCGACATGAAATTGTTGAATTCTGGTTGAATTCTGGTTTCAGATTCAAGGGAATTTTTGAACATAGAACGCACCAACTCCAATGTCTCATCTTCTGTTAAGCGTCCAGTTTCAATCACGGGATTTTTATTCTTATTACCACAATCCACCATAGAGTAGACATAATTTTCACTACCTATGATATTTTTCAACTTTTTCCATTCTTTCACACTCACATTTGGCATGATGAAAACCAAGAATTTTGATCCCGCCTGTTTTAGCCACTGAACTTGTCCTTCGTACTCCAATGCGTCTCCATGCAAATTTGCCAACAACACAATTTCATTGGTCCCTATATTGTAATGATTTTCCATCACATTTTTCCATAAACTATCACTACAAGTTTCTTGAGTAAGCCATGTAAATTCGATAGCCCCAGAAAGAGTGTAAGGTCTTCCTCGAGATGCACCAGGTTCACAAATTGATGAAAACATGTGCTCTGTAGCCATTAATTGATTTAAAATTGTACTTTTCCCTGCTTTTGAATTGGATCCGATTCGAATGGCAACAAGAAATCTGAATGGACTTTTAAATAGATGATTTTCAACAATTGTACCTGGTTTTGTTTCCCACTTGATTGTCGGACCAACAAGAAATGGCAGCATGACATTAAATTGTTTCGCATGCTCAAAATCAGGCATTACAAGGGGTAATGCCATTGGGAATTTGGCCATTGTGTGAAGAATATCTTGAACTACTATACAATCAACAATGCTAAGCAATCCAGCAATGCAGTCAATTCGAGATAATGGGTTTTTGTTTTCATTAAAATAATTTGAGGGTTTATCGGATTTGTCATCAAACGGATTTGAATCATCAGAAAATGGGTCATCAGAAAATGGGTCATCAATGAATGGGTCATCATTGGATGGATCAAATGAGGGTTCCGGCTTAGATTTTTTCACTAATCCTGAAATGTTACTTGCTGTAAGTGCACTACATCCCCACATCTTAACCTTCTGTATGATATGGGGGAGAATTTTGATTATACAAAATTCAAGTTGATTTTCAGAAATAGTCGGGACCGGAATGATTTTACGTACTTCGAGATAATCTCTTGACGTTATTATGTTTATTTTCTCTCCCATCAGAGACTTCCAATTTTTATGTACTTTCAATACTTTATAATCCGAATCTGGGTCATTTGGTGGCGGCATTAACGGGCTAGGAATAGGGGTTATTTTAATTTCTATATCCGGTTGGTCATTTTTCGATTTGAGTTTTTCAAGTGCAAACTCAATTGCTTCTTGGTCCCAACCCTTGGTAATTTTGTCTTTTGAATCCCAGTTTCCATCAAACAAAACACCAACAGATTCTAGAGATTTCTCTAACTCTTCATTTTTCGTAATCGATTCTCTAAGAATCTCATTTGGTAATTGATTATAGTAAAGTAGAAACTCAAAATAATCTTTAACTTGATCAATATTTTTCAATTCAAGTAGAGGAAACTTTTCCTGTTCGTGATGTTCTTTAAACCGTTCTTTCAGTAGTTTTTGGACATTCTCCGGTATATAACTCGGAAATTCTTCAATATTGAGTGATAACGTTGACATGACGACTAACGGCATACGTGAAGCTAAATATACGAATCTAGAATTTTGCCATAAATACCTTCTATGTGTATCTGTAAAATCTTCTGTTGACAGCAATTTAAATGAATTTTTAATATCATTTTGATTATCGATATTTCTTATTTTATTCAATTTCTCGTGCAGTTTATATAATTGCGGATCATAATGTAACTTAGCGAGTAATGAAACAAGACTTGGCAATGATTTTCTATTCATGAATTTGTCAATCTCATTCCAGTGACTTTTATATGGCTCTTTAGACAGTGGCAATCTTTTAATATAACTTTGAATAACTTCGTCCATGAGAACGTCAAGAAAATTTTTATTGGATGACTGAAGTGTTGATTTCAACAAAGAAATCAATTTCATAACATGAAATGATTCCTTTTGGATATTTTCATTAGAAAGCTGATTAAGAATACTTGTATATCCATCACATCGATTTTTCAGATCATTTTCCAATTTCCATACCTCAAAATTTGTTTTAATTTCATTCCTACATTTTGGATCATTCGAAATTAATTTGATAGCATCCTCAAGATTTATTTGAGCCTTATTATCATCAAAGCTTTTTAGTACACTTTCCACAGCACTCTTCGCGTACTCTATCTTTGCTAAAAATGGGTCGCGTGATTTTAACCAAATTTGCAAATCATTATAAAGTGATTTTGAATCCTCTGCACATAATACTTTATTAAATTTAGAATCTGCAGAGCTCCATCCGTATTTGATCAAAAGATTACTCAATTCGTTACCATTCTTAATAGCCAGTTGTGCAATTGACGAAATTATGTCCAAATCTTTTCCAAGAGAAGCACTGCGGACAACATTTAATGCATCGCTCAAGATTTGATTGGGTACTTGATTAAAAGGTGATATTTCATTTATTGGTTCTATCTTATACATTTTTGTTTGATCTACAATTTTGATAAATTCTAAAGAAAACTGGGATCGATCAGGATATAATGAATGATAGGTTGAAGCACAAGATAGTACTGATAAATCTTTGCTTTTAAAAATTTGCGAAAGAATTAGAAGATCTAATTTATCTAAGCACACTGCTTTAATCTCTCCGTCATAAAAAACAAGTAACAGAGGTGCCGCTTGTGAAGATCGAATATTGGATTCACCAGCTATCCATTCAATTTCTGAAAACACACTTTTTGAAACAAGGTTTTTGATCTCATAAACAGCATCCAATGCGGTATCTGGTGCATCTAATGCGATAAAAGCTTTCCACCGAAAACCATCATGGTTAGAGCTTCGAATTTTTTGAAGGGAATCTAAATATGAATGAGCAAAATAGATTTTAAAATCAATTTTTAACAAAGATATAAGATTATTTAATTCGGAAAATTTTTCAAGCGTAAGTGGCAATTGGATATTTGAATGTAAGGCATTCAGCATATAAAAGCGGCTTTCAATAGGATTTCCCATGCCCACAGCAGCACTCAAAATTTTGAGGATTTGAGGAATCTCAACTATGCTGTAAGTTTCTGATCTTATATTATCTTTGATCACCAAAGAAAAATCATTCGAAATACTTGGTAAAGCTATTCCAACTTCAATATTTCGCTCTTGTAAAGCATTGACAATTTTGAAAAGGCTTTGGAATGCACCATTTGTGGAATTTACTTTCGAAGAGTCTATGCCAGTCCATAATAGTAACTTGACATTTATTCCAGAATATAACCATTCATTCAATTCATTTGAATTTGTAAAATAAATAATCTTGAGATTCATGAGCGCCGCGTCTCTTTCATATACACCGTTAAGCTCATACTTTCCGTATGATACAAATGATTCAAGCTTGGCGCATACATTTACAATGCTGAAATCACTTTTATCATAATCATGTATAATTTGAAGGAGTTTATCAGAGTCACATTCCGCGATTTTATATTTTTTTAGAGTTTCACACGCTCGTTCAAAATAATTATTTGTAACCTTTTTTAAATTTTTTTGATATTCTATGATATCTTTTGACAGTTGGGATTGAGAATCAGATAAAATCTTTTGCAGACGATATTCTGTTCTTATTACACAGTTTTTTACATATTCTGACGATTGATAATCTTTAAGTGCAATAAGGGTTGTACGAAAATTTTCAAAGATACTGTCATTTAACTGCTTGTAAAGTTTTTCAACCTCAATTTCAAGAAACTGAGAAACAGGGACAAGGATAAACCGAATAGGTACACCATAAATATCTGAACCAATAAACTTGTAATGTTGCTCTTCTTGAATGCATGCATCTACATTTTCAATCAAGTTGAACATTTGATTTATAGTCGTTGGTTGTTGCTTCATCGGTGGTTTAGAACTGATAGTTATTTGCATATCATAATCATTTGCATTTTTTGAGTCCAGAACTTCCAAACTAGTTTTTAAAGCAGCATTTACTTTACCAAAAGGTATGCCACCAATTAATCTGCCATTAATAGCTGTATTTTTGCTTGTATCGTTTCGTCTGATTCTTATATCTGCACTCACTCTTGCTCCTAGAATTATACTACGCACGACATGAGTTGCCTTAATTTTTTTTTCGAAAAGATTATTTTTAACAATATTGTCCATCACCTCTTTTGCTTGAGGAAGCAATTCGACCAAATAGTTATCAAGGTTGTATTGACAGATAAGTTGTTCTTCATTAGAGTTTATAGAGGACATAGTATCGTAATATCCACTTCCTTCTACATTTAGAATACCAGATAATATCTCAATAGACATCGCACCACTTATTTTTAATGTCGTCAGTTTGTCTTCAATACTCTTAACATGGATTAAATGATAATCGAGATTTTTTAATGGGTGAATAGCCAAATGATCGCTTGTAAGTTTTTTTGCGAACAGATTGTAACCCGCAGGCTTAGAAAGATGACAATTCCAAAGGGCGCCCAAAAATAAAGCATCATTTTCAATATATGAAAGTGTGAAAGTTGAATCTTCCACGTAACTAGTTTCTCTCATACTCATTTTCAATATAATAAGAAATTGATACAAAGTAAATTTGAATGTCTATTTATATTTTTTCAACATTACCGTTCCATGAATATTGAATATAATTGATATTGGCTTGTAAAACCAATCGGAGAACCCCCGACTTGCTTACGCCTGCCACATCATGTGTTTAGGTTTGTACATTCGTGTAAAAAACAGTTTATGTACTATCCATGCACGTATAAGATAAAAGTCTTATCTAAAGCTTATGTTTATAAACTTTAAGGCAAATGTAACTCAGTACTCAGTGACAATCTACTTAGTTTTGGCCCTTTTATAGAATTTAAATTGTCAAAATAAGAAAAACTATCACTTCTATTAACTTTTCCAAAGTTGGCTTTGTGATTAGTACTTAGACCCGGAGTTAGTAAGGTAAGAAAAAAATTATATAACAGGACTTTCATGAAAGAGTAATGTGCGCACCAAATTGTGATGACCGTACTGTACATAGATGGTAATCTAAATATATAGTTAACAGAACAAACTACCACTAACTACGCGAGCCGCATTGAAACAGTACAGTATATGACAAAATACATAAATACATATATCGTATGAATGTAAAATAACCTTTAAATAAAGATAGCCGCAGGGGATGTTTAACGTTCCACAGTCAAGCAATTGGGTAATGACAATTATTGACTACGGAATATTAAAAATCCTAATTCAGGTACTCGTTTGCGGAATACTAATTGCAACAGTGCTCAGAGGAAAATTCTTTTCAGAAATAATTTTTACAATTTTTGACCTAAAGTTATTTTTACGTAGTCTATGGGAAATGCACCAATCAGATGATCTACACTAAAACAAACGAATATGCGCAACCTTAGGGTTAGGGTAGTGACTAAAGGAAGGCTTATCCTATACCAAAATTTCGCAAGGAATTTTTTATTAGTGCGCAGAAGGTAGTTTCATAGACAAAATTTTGAGTTATCGGCAGTTATTTAAAAAACGTGCGATTTTGAATTATCAGCAGTTTGTTAAAAATCGTGTGATTTCACGTTACACCTGATCTAGAGATCTTATCGGCATCATTTATTAAAAAAGATCGGGTAGCTAGTAGTCTATAGTCCGATGATAACAATACAAACTAATATAAATTGTTTTATTACAGAATTATCATAATTCCTGAAACTCCCGATAAAATTAGTCGGTTAAGTTTGTGATTTCGGCATAATAGATTCAATGAGGAATTTCTACAAGCGATGTATCAACTTGAAAGGATTATTGTTGTTGAAAAGTTTGTTTGTTTCGTTAAATGGGAGTCTCTAAACACTCCCATTTCATTTTCCGATTTCAAAATTTTGATATACAAATAAGATTTTTAATATTATTAATATATAACTTATTAGCTACTGCTCTGTATAATAATATTTAGGACTTATTTTTAGATTTTTTTGCATCGGTGCAAGAAATCAAAACCATAATCACTCTTCATAAAGACAAAGTTACGTTAAATAACGAGTAGCAAAGTGATGGCGCAAAAAATTGGCAGTGACGTGACATACAAGCCACTCAGATTTTCTGTATTCATGCTATTAACTTATTATCCGAAAAGTTCTTTATAAAAACTTTTTTGGACCCCGAATTATAAGCATAAAATTACAGCAATTATCATTTTTCCTGGGACACCTAATTATTCTGCCGATTCGATAAGTTATAGATTTCGGCATGATCGATGTAATGTTTATTATTTACAAAGATAGTCTAAAACTAGTGATGACAAATCACAGTTTTTTAAAAAATTTGCACGAGATCCGTGGAATATAGTAAAATTTTTTAATTTTTTATGAATTTTTTTTTTTGGGGTTTAAGGTGAGGTTTTGTTTGTATCTTTATTGGTAGTTTTAAGATTAGTAACTATGTGAAGTTATTATGTATAAACAATGATTCTATATAAATATTATGGTCAAGGTCAACACTTGCAGCTAGAGTTGATTATTAAACTGTTAATTATATAATTAGACTTTTAAAAGAGAGGAAATGATTGTTTATATAATAAATTTTATCAAACCTTTTTTCAACCAAAAATGATCCATCTTACTTTGCTCATCTTCCATGTTTATTCAATTTTTTTTTAGAATTTTTCAGAAAGTCATATATATTCTAAATTTTTTTTTACTAAAAGAAATAACAAAGCAGAATAATTTAAATCACTAAATCAAATTGGTTTGATCTTATTCAATAATATTAAACTTTTAAATTTAAACAAATTGAATTCTTTATTTGACAAATATTAATAAATAAACTGTAAATTGCAATTATATCAACTGATTTGTGAAAGTTGATAAATAAGAAACCAATCTGTCATAGCTCTGGTCAAATTTGCAGATCATTTAACTAAGTTTGAATTTGTTTGACTTTAAATCTGGTGAAATGATCTGCAAATTTGAACAGAGTTATGACTAGTATGACAGGTTATATTGGTGAGTTCAAAAATGAGGCAAATGTGATGACTTGTTACTTAAAAATAGGTATGTTTTGAAATGTTTCTTAAAAATACAAAAGACAATTTTTCAATTTGACATTGGTCAAGGTAATCAATAAGGAGTGTTACAAGATAAGTATTATGATTTTAAAAGAACATATGTTTATTTTACAAGTTAAAAGTTTATTTTACAAGTTAAAAAAAAGGATTTTAAAAAGATAGATAAGCAAACTCTTTTCTGAAAATCCCAATTTTATAACAAAATTAGAAAAACAAAAAATTTTTTTGAAAAAACTAAACCAAAACATATTTTAACTAATTAACTAAATACTAGCATTAATAACAGTATAATATAAACTTCACCAGAATTAAATAAAGTTACAAGAAAGTTTTTTGCACTTCAGTCTCCTTCTCATCACTGTTACTGACTAAGTTAACAACTGAAACTAATATTAGCAAAGATAACAATAAGTCCCAAGACAAATATTCCAAACAATATACACAAATATGATTTATTCAAGAAACTATGAATAAACAGAACAATAAGAAGAAATGCAAAACTAACAGCAAAATTGCTATTTCTATATAAGCAAGTAATAAAAAAAATACTAATGAAAAAAAATTAAAAAAAATAAAGATTCTAGTATACTCCTAAAAAATCTAGCAATGATATCACTACACACAACAACAACAACCACAATCTCAAATCTTCTCATGAATAACTAAACTGAGCAAGACCCAATTCAGAACCCAAACAATATAGATGCTGCTTCTCTTTTGTCAATACAAATAGTAAAAACAAACAACTTAGCTTTATCTAACCAAATATCTCAGTTCAATTCAGATGTCAGCACACTAGAACAATAACTCAATATGGAAATAGAGCACACATCAACAAACATAAAGGATGACAACAATGAAGAAACCTAATCAACTGATACAATACTTAAAGAACAGTCATAAAAAAAAATATCATACAGCCAAGCACTAGTTAAAAACCTTCCAGAAAGAACTAGAAGAACTTCAAACCCTTATTTCAAAGCTGATAAAAAAAAGAATGAAAAAATCATACATAGACAGCCTTAGAAAAAATTAGACAAGAAAAACTAGAATCATTTGATGCAACAATTTGGATACAACAAAAAACCAAGAATGCATTAACCTTACTTTAAAACTTGAAAGAACTAATTAGATACAAGTTTTTAACAAAACCAACTACTATTCATATTCCAATAACAATAAAAGCAAAATTCTTCTACAGATTCACAGTCTTTTTTAGAAGCTTCATTCGAGTTTTAGCAATTGTATCACAACACTAGAATGAATTCAACAGCTTATTTTCTAATGCATTGGATACATATAAAAAATAGCATAACATATTAGCTATTAATAAAAAAAACCAGGACCAAATTTTTAAATTGTTGTGTACAAAACTGGCACTAGATTACTTAATTAACCTGAACTTTAATCTCTTAAATACTTGGAAAATCACAAAATATATTTTCTATTTAATTGGTTTTGTGAAAATTCAACAGAATCTAAACTTTAAAACAACAAGAAGACTGTCTTAAAAATAATGAATGAAATGCTAATTCTCTTGCCTAACAGACTAGAGCTTATTTCAGACTATTTGTCTCAAGCTATTTCTTTTGACTTACCTATTACAAGCTAATGGGTTCTTATACTAGCAATTAGAACACTGTATTTAATATTCTCTTTTGATAAGCTACCAGATGAATATATTGCAGACAATCATGAAAATTTACCAGCTTCATATAAAGACTTAAGAAATGAAGTACAACACTTCTTTCCTATTATAGACAGAACTGAGCTAAAAAAGCTAGCTTACTATAGAGAAATCTTACAAAAATATTATATTTTTAGCAAATTCTAGCTGAATAATTTGATTTACCAGTACCAAAACACCCTTTGCCTTCCACTTCACAAGACCTAACATCCAAATTAAGAGAGAAATTTCTTTTTCTATCTGAAAGTCAAGATGATTTTAAAGAACATATCAGATTACTACACATAACTATTTCTTTATCAGACTATCTAATAACTATATTATCTCTCAAAGATGACTATCTTTAGATCCAACAAATTTAAAAATATCCAATTTTACATTTCATTTACAGAGCACAGAAGAAGTAAATGCTTTTATCAAATGTATTTCATGAATTTATAATATCTCATTATCATTGCTACAAGCTTATTACAACTTCAATTACACAGATTGTCCAGATCTGCCTAAAGATGCCAATTTAATTACTTTAGTCAATCTAACTTTACCAATATCAACCTCTAAAGAGCTAAACATAGCAGTCAAAGCATTACAAGAACACTATTATTTTTATGTCATACCTTAGTCTTGGATTTAAATAGAAAGAAAAGAAAGACAACTAAAGACTGGATCAGTTTTGCCCAAACTATCACCAACAGTAAAACAACTTTGTTTGGCCCTTGAACAAAAACAAATTACAAATATATACATTCCAGTACAGAAGCATCATAATATTCAATTAGTTATAGAAACTCTTAGACAAAACTTCATTTATTACTCTTTATCAGAATACATTTTTGATCTCATAGACTTATCTAAACCATCTTTAAAATTTTTGACTCACTAAAACAAATAACAATCATACATACACAAATGTTAGACAGGAAAGAAGATAACAATATGTATTACTAATAAGTACAAGCTATTATATAAACAATCTGCCTTTAGCAAATAATGAGAATGAAACAAAAAAAATTAAACTAAATTTAAATGAAAAAATCAACATAACTACATACAACATTAGAGGCATCAATAATATATTAAAAATGCAAAACTGAATTGAACATTATATAGAATCAAATCTATATATAATCTTTATAATAGAAACTAAACTAAAAGACTTAGTAGCAAAATCTCATACTAATCTCTTTTACAAGATATATATATTTAACTTTTTACCATATGACCTGAATTAAAAAAAGCCTAGTTTGGGAACAGCTTTATTAGTCTGCAACCAACTACAGCCCTATATTCATAATATTAATATTTTATCTGGCACTACAATTTGCATTGACTTCTTTTTTCCAAATAACAACAAGTCTTGCATTATTTCAGCAAATTTTCTTTCAAATCATCCTTTAGTTTTAAGACAAACACAATCCTAAATTCATTCTTGGGTCACAGAAACCAGATCTAGAAACTGGCATTTGCTTATTCTAGGTAACTTTAATGCAAATCAGTACAGAAACAAACAACTTCCAATTTTTACTGACCTAAATGCTAGCAACCTAACTAGCTTACTGAATTTTCATAACATACAAACACCTACTTGGCATGGTCCTAATTCAACTAGTCAAATAGATAATTTTTGGATTTCTTCAAATATACCTCTAGACTTTGATCTACCAACAATAATTGATGCTATCTATGTTACAAACAGTGACTATTGTATATTAAACACAACATGGCATACCAATTTCTATCTGCTAAAAACTCTCAGAAACAAAAAAAAGAAAAGAAAAATATATTTATATAAAAAAACTGTAGCAAACATATATAATAAATTTGCAAACACAGTAAATATATCATTCAATTCTTAAGAAACCTCTTTACCAAATATGGATAAAGATGATATTATAGAATATGGAATTACTAGGCATCAAAAATAAAAGAAGCAATAAATAAACACATCTTTTATAACTTTACAACCCTACAGCCTTTTTTTGCTATATTACTAAAAGCAACAAAACTTCATTCAGCTCTAAAAAATATCAACAAATTCCTACAACAACTATCAAATAGAGCAACAGACACAATAGCCCAGGCTAATCAGTACTTAACAAAAGCAGCTACCTTAGCAGAAATCAGCATCATTCCTATTACTCAAGAGAAATTTGCTCATTCACAGTTAAATACTATAAATCGAGTTAAACAACATAAATATACAATTTGGAAAGCATGCAATTATAAAAAAAAACAAGAACAAACTAAATGCATTAAGTTCTATATTAATTGCAGATACTCTGACTTTAAAAACAATACTAGTCGAATGCTAAATAGTATTCTACAAAGGCGAGCAAAACCTATTAGCTATAAAAAAGTTATAACATCTGACAGTGTAATTACTAATCAAAAAGAGATCAAAGAAGCTGTATGCACTTATTTCAAAAACTGAATGAAAAATAACCCTTCTAACAATTCATCATGAAAAGAATGAAAGCAATTCTACTTTTTACTTCAGCACATATGAAAGGATATTTACAATACTCCCCTTTTACCTATTTTAATAACAGAATTGATACAAACAATAAATCTAGTCCCTAAAGAAAAAGCAACTGGACTTTTTAGAATCACAAATAAAGTTTTTCAGCAATTGCTATTCTCAGCTCTTTCAGTTTTACTAAATATCTTCAACAGTTGCATAACACAAAAAATAATTCCAAACTAATAGTTACAGACTAATATTTGGTCAATTTCTAAAAAACAACAATATAATTACAAATTAAATACTATCCATCCTATTACATTAATAGACCACACCAGAAAAATTTTACAAAAATTTTAACAAATCATTTGACAGACATTCTAGTTTGAAACCAAGTGCTCTCCTCCTATAACTTTGCAGCTTTTCCCTATCAATCAATACTCCAACCTATCTCTCAACTCATTCATATCTTAGAAGATGCAACTATAAACCAAAAAGAGATCTGGATCTTGTCCCAGAATATGTCAAAAGCCTTTGACTTAATTCATATACCAACTCTATGCAAATTTCTTGAAAGAATACATATACTCAACAAAGCAATCAACCTGCTATTATATTTGCTTCATTATCATACAAACAAAGTAATTACTAGTTTGGGACCAACTCAATCCTACTCTGTTAAATATAAAGTAGATCAGAGAGAAACAATCTCACCACTACTTTGAAAGATCTATTATGATCCTCTTATATCTAGAATCTATATAGAACACCCAGAATTTATAGAAAAGATGCCATCTACTCACTTAAAAGAAATTTATACCTCAGTAATAACATACATAGATGACTCTCTATGAATTGCATCTAACAAAACCTCTCTTACCAATATCCTCTATATAGCTTCTTCATTTTATAATTTTGCCAATATAAGAGTCAATCCTACTAATTCAATTCTAGCAACAAACTCAAAAGACCTAAATAATAGTATAACTTTTGAAAATAAACAATTAACAGCAATTGCCAATGGAACAATATTTAAGTACCTAGGAGCATAGTTCTCTACTAACAAAAAACAAATACTTGTTTAAAAAGAAATTATAACTGAGGTAACAATTAAACTAAAAAAGCTACAATTTGACTATATAACAGAAAACCAAGTAATTTATATAATAAATAGCATTATTCTTCCATGCTTGCTTTATAGATTGCACTCTATATTTCTTTTTAACACTTAAATCAATACACTTAACAAGATCTGTACTAGTTTAGTCAAACACAAAGCAAGACTGGCTCGGGAAGTTCCAAACTCATTTCTATTTAACCCAGACATATATGCCTTAAGTATCCTAGCTTAGACTCAACTTTCTTTCTTAGTAACAGTACTCCAAAAAAATTTAAACCATCACAGTTTTGATTTCTCTTTCTTAAAGCTATGACTACAACAATTACAAGACTCAGCTTTCACTAATACCTCTATCCTTACCCAACTTACAGTTTTTTTAGCTTCACAATTAAATATACAAACTAGCCAAATGGTGCTCACACTTCATGCTTTAAATTTATAGACCTTACAAAATAGTGACAACTGGCCTTATCTCAAAACCTTTACCTAAACTTCAATAAATCAAATTCTGTTAAATCATCCTAGAGCATCCTATCTTAAAAAAAAGCTAAATAATTATAACATTGCTAGCATAAAACAATTTCTAAATGCAACTAACTCAGAGCTTCTAGAATAGAATAATTTTTATCATAACATTAAAAAGATACTAAGAGGGTGCTGTTCACACTGGTTTCTTATAGTTCAAGACTTAATAGCAGCCTTAATTAATCTTTCATCAACATTTTTAACATAAACTCTTATATCTTGTCTCAATGAAACCCTAAAAAGAAAGGTTGGATAATTACAGATAATTCTATTATTGGCAAGATACATAATTTATACAACAAAGCTCTTAAAGCTTGATATTACATCTTAAAGCCAAACAACATAATATCAGCATGTGTAGGCTGTAATCTAAGGAATCAATCATATTGCTTCAAGCATTACTACTTTAATATAACAACATTACTATACAATTTACAAGTAGATTGTAAAAAGAAAATCTACTTAGACATTGCAGATTTCAAAAAGACACTAAACTATACTAAATCAATAACTGTAACTCAAGAACAAATACAAGATGCAAGCCCAATACTAGAAAGACCTCTATGTTCTTTTAAAAACCTACTAATTAACCTTTGGAAAATACTAACAGAAGCTAACTTCACTATTAAGACATTAACAATTTAATTAACCTTCAACTGACAAATAGTAAACAACAACTCTCAAATAATAGTAAAATGTTATATACAAAACACTAACACCTGTTTTGGTTGTTTCACTAACCAATGGCCTTTACACATAAGCATAATGCTTAATTTACTAAACTTTATCCTTACTATAATCAATTCATATACAAAAATAAACATCTGTACAAATAATTCTACCTTTACTATGTATATCAACCTGGTAACTTCTATCAAACCTTACAACTATTATGCACTAGACAAACAGCAGCAAACATACCTTTTCTTAATCCTAAAAGTGCTTTCATATAATTGGCAACTCAATATTACTCTAGATTAAGCTATAAAAATTAAAGAAACTACAAGTATAATTTTCCCATTAGACCCAGCACTGCAATGCTTTTTATACAACTACTTTGTTCTAAGACTTCTTAACAATCTATATGAATACCTTTTAGAAACTACTTTAAAACATATATATCAAATTACAAACCAGCTGTTATAGTTTTATCAACAATAGTTTTCAGACTAGTACATATTACAAAACAATATTAATTGGGCTTCTATACTAAAATATATTTCTTATGAAGAAAAACCACTAGTGCTAAACGCTGACCCATTATTTTTAGCAATCAAAAATTTTAAGATTAAACTGCTATCTGAAGAACTTTTAACTTATCTACTACTGAATTGGAGAAATAGAAAAAATATTCAAACCACTTATATCCAAGATGCTATAGTGCCTCTAAGGACATTGTTTATTTATTAACTTGCTTTCAGAATAATATACAGTTTTCAATTCTAATTAGACAAACAGTATACAAAACTTCATGAAAATTGAAAATAGCATGCTTGCACTTGGATGCTTTTGTCAAAGCATTCGTTACTATATATATAACTAAGCAGATACTACTAGAACTTATTACTAAAGACACATTAGCACCTTTTAACACAAACAGTTACAGGTATAAATATGCTCTACTAATACACCATAACATTATTACTGCAATATACAAAACAATTTGGCTTGTCTCTAGAAAAACAAGTCATAACTCAATTCTTTCAACCTCTGATCCAATACAGGCTCCAATATTAAACAAAACTAAGCCTTTGGTTTCATCTTTTATAAAAAGAAAATTAGTAAGATATATAAACAATAAACTAATTTTTCTAATGCATCTTCTCAAAGACTAGAAGTTTAATGACCATTCTAGCAAAGAATAGGTCGAGAGTAAAGTAGCTCTTACCTCTATCTTCCATAGTATAGTTTTTTTTACATATATTCATTTTATATATGTATAATTGACTATAAATAAAAAAGATAGAGGATAGATCTCTCTTTAAAAAAAAAAACCACCCCAACTTTATTAACTTTATTAATATTTTGTAAGTGCAATACAATTATATTATTATTGATGATTATGAACTATTCTGAACTTTTGGATAATATTCTTGTTCTTAGATGATGTTAATATTAAGATACTCTTAGAAGAGAAAAATTTCATCCTTTTTATAATAAATTTAACTACAAGAAGAACTTATGCAAGATTATAACTCTTTTTATTATTTCCAACAGTTTTTGACCTTATTTGTTATAACCTTTAATCCCATCCACATAGCCTTTTATTATTTTAACATTTTTTATGGCTTTCATAAAACTGATAAGAAATGTTTCAGTTTTATGATTCCAGAGCCAGAACTCATCATATTGTCTTTAATTACACCTCCTTTTGACATCACTTTACATCTAACCAAAGTAAGGCAGGTGGAGTCAATATTTATTTCTAGTGCAACAGGTTGGTCCAAGTTGACCTTACTTTAATTAGAGGGGTAGTAGAGTCCTGCATGGAGGCTTGTGTATTTTTATATAGCTTCTTTGGGGCTGGGCATACATGTTTCAGATGGATCATTATGGGCACCTCTAATTAGATAAGTATGCCATAATAACATCTATTTTACAGGTTCTGTGAGGTGTTGATTTTATCTTTGACACTAGAGATGAGATACTGTGCAGTCTATACAAACATTTTTTGAGGTTGCCTAGTGCAATTTTCATAATTCTGACCAGTTAGCATAATTCTGGCAAGCTTTATAATTTAGGTTTGAATTAACAATTAGAAATCTGTCTGGATTGGCTTGAAATAAAAACAGATCTGCATTATCTAATTAATAAAATTCTTGTTCATAATTTTGGTTAAACATGCAGATTATTTGACTACATTTAATGTGGTTTTGTTATAAATCTGGCCAAATAATCTAAATATTTAACCAGAATTATCAATTCACTAATATGCAGAAAAAAAGTGAAAAAAATACAAAACAAAAACTGTTATTTAAACTAACCTTGAAACATTAATTAAAAATGATGAGAGCCCAACTTATATATATAAAGTAGATGTTTTATATATAAAAATATGAAATCTAATAAGTAAAAGGCTCTAGAAACTGAGGGTGTACAGGCTATGCAGGCTGTGTAGCCTGTGCAATAGATTCAAAAAAATTTTAATTTTCCTATCTTTAGCTATGACAGATTGGTTTTTCTATTTAGCATATTTCACAAATTAGCTGATATGCATAACCTTCCATTCCCAGTTTTGTGTAACAATGTCATGCAGCTACCTTATATATACCAGAAACAAAGTTTTACAACATACAACATAGTATATAGTTTATAAGCAAATTAATATATATATACAATTCTCAGTATATGATTGGATAATCAATCATTGCAACTTTGTGTAGCACTGTAAACAATGTTTTAAAAGCTAAGTACTAGGAACAAATGCTTCTGTATACTAAATTTTGAAATTGATTGGTCCATGTAACTTATTTATTATTTATATTTTTTAAAAAAACAAATGAGCATATACATTTGTAAAATCAAAGATGCTATAACAAATGGCAGTAAAAATAAGTTTTTTAGACATAAAATTAGTAATCCAATATAAATTTAAAGGCCTCAATGCTAAATATTTTGTAATTTTCATTTTTTTTATCAAATTTCTTATCAGGCAAATAAAATAATAATCACTGATCATCAAAGACTTAATCAAAAGAATTTGTTGATCTTTTCTAAATACATAAATATGTTTTGTAGTATTACTGGCAAATTGGTCAAATTATACACACAAACAACAAAGAAATGTGATGAATTGCCACTAGCAAATGGGGTATGTCATGTAATGTTCCTCAATGTCTTAGAGGCAGAATGATTTGGCACTAGTCTAAGGTGATAATTAAGAAGCATTCAAAAAGAATTAGGATAGGATAAGTGAAGGTGTTTTAAAAGAGTGTTTTACTTTGTAAATTTTTTGGTTTTTTATTATTGGTTGTATAAGAATTTTGGAGGTTTTTATTTATTAATTTTATTACTTTTTGTAGAATAGAGAAGACATATACATTACTAATATTGTTAATTAAAATTGTTTTTATCAATATCAAATTTGTCAAAATTAAGTATTATTTATTTTTTAATAATTGTTTAAAAAATGACAAAGTTAAAATTGTCCAAATTCAATTTGTCTAAGTACTTAAATGTCTAAATAATTTAGACTAACAACTTTATTTATTACAAGAGGAAATTTTGCTGTTTATTTATAATGAATTTTAAAGAGATTTTTTTTTCCTTAATGTTATTACTATGAAATGCTGAGTAGGCATACTTTATTATCAATATTGCTAATTATATATTATATAAGGCTGCATTCTATATTTTGATAAATTTAAGTAAATTATTTTTTTTTCTTGATATTATTGCAACTATTTTGTAAACTATAAATAGTCTTTTTTAGGCAGTTTTTGGTAATAAATGGCATAGCAGGTTCTGGTACTAGAGAAAGAACCTACTTTGCTTATGTATAGTATAATTATATTTCATATATACCAAATACATGTAACTATCTAACTATGGGTCTTAGATCCTTTTTCATTCTGCTGTTAGTTTGAAATATTTCTTTAAAGAAGTTTGAAAGCAATATATTTTTCAAAGCAGATATGTTAGAGTATATAATGTTCCAAATTTGTTGACTCTGATTATATTCTGTTGTAAAGTGTTTCATTATTTGCAGTATTCCTTAACAGTATAGACAATCTTCATTTTCAGTATTAAACATATAAATTAGCTAATATTCTAGAAGTAGGTTCTATGTGATAAATGCTAGAAAATGTTTTTTTATTTATTTTCAACCTATTGCATACCAGATTGTACTCATAGGTTTTCTGTCAAACTGTTTTCATCTTGAGCTAAGAAGGAGATTGTTGGTTTTATGTATTTTTTTTTTAGAAACTCTGTTGCTTTTGTAACTGAATATTAATTACCTACTACTTTAGCAATGTTTATTCCTGCTAGAGGCCAAGGCCAGTTTTCTGAATTTATTTTTACTATTTCTTCTAATTTATTTTAGACTTTAGTATAGAGTTTTCAGTTTTCAAGCCAGCCTTTTAATCTAAACTGTGTGCTATTTAGTGCATCCTTAATGCTAATATTGCATTTACTGTATTGACTCTTTAAAATTAATGATCTCTATATTTTTGGTCACAGATTATCAGCAGACATTAGTTTTAACCAGATTATTGTTAATCTAGCCTATAACATGTGTTCTAATATAGGGGCTTTAAGCCTCCTAAGCTCATATTCTTGCTAAAATATTGATATTCTAGAAAGTGTTCTAGATTTGCCCTTTATCTATTGGGTTATGACATTATTTAATCTCTTAATTTGTTTCTTGTTTGGTAGTTGAATATAGGCTATATATTAGATGCATGACAACAATAAAGCTTTTGCTATTAAAATTTTTTTACTAGGAGAAAGTTTTTTTGTAAACATTTTATTAATTGTTTTTTGTATTTTTTGATGTAAAATCATTTATATATTTTTGTCTATTTGTCTTTTAGCATCAATGGTATATTTCAAAACCTTTATATTTTCTATTTCTCCTATTTTTTTAAAATGTTTGTTACTCAAAAGTTCTATACATTTAGCATTATCAGTAAGAGGTACCAGAATTGATTTTTAATAATTTATCTTTGCATTTGGGCTTTTTAATACTTTTTAACTAATTTAGTGAATGTGACCCAATCTGAGAGTAATCTCAGTTCAACTGTCAGATTATTAGCATAGGCAGCTATTTTAAAGCTTTGATTATTTATTTGAATTTCTTGTAAATTCTTATTTAGCCTATTAGAAAGGTTTTAAAAACTAAAACATATAATAAGGGTGATAGAAGATCACCTTGTTAGACCCCTTTTTTGATCTTAAAAGGTTCTAATAAAAGTTTAGCATCTGTTATATAGGCAGTTTGTTTTGAAAATAACTTTTCAGTTATTTTTACAATTGTGAACCAAAATTTATTTTATTAGTATCAACTGCAGAAAAAGGTGATTGACTTTGTCAAATGCCTTCTGTTGGTCTATAAATAAAGCCAGTACTGCTTTGTTTGATCTATCTGATTCTTTATTGTGAATAAAACATCCAAAGCTGCATCTTTTATAAACCTTTTTGATATAAACCTTGTTAAATTTTTCTAATTAATCATAATATATTTTGTTGAATCTCACTGTCAAAATTTTTATAAAGATCTTGCAGTCTGAATTAATGAGAGATATAGGATGCCAATTTTCAATTTTTTTTAACTTTACAGTTTTTTTTGATATGAATATAATTATTTTTTTTTAGAGCTAGGTAGCTTTTCACTGTCAAGAGCTTCATTAAAAAGTTTTTCTAGAATTGGTGTAATTTTCTCTTTCTTTTCTTGAAGAATTCATATATAGGACTAGAGCTTTATTGTTTAGTAGGTTGTTTATTATACAAATAATTTTTCTTTTGTAATTCTTTTGATTAATGCAGCATTCTGTTCATTGAATATCTGTAGCAGATTAGTGGCTAGTTCTTAAGCCACCTTTTGGTTAAAGTTTTCTAATTTAATTTTTTCTTATAGGCATTTCTTATGTATTGTAAAATTTTATTTGGGTCTGTTTTTGATGAGTTGTTTAGAATACAAACTTTTGATATAACAGTTAATGTATATTTTGTTTTATAATATAAAAACAAATATTTTATTAAGTGTTCTTTCTTTTCAACCTATTGAGAGTTTGATTTTATTTGCTACCTATATGCAAATGTATTTAGTTCTTCTTGTAATTTGGTTGATAACTTTTCTATTACAATATTCAAATCTTTTTGAGTTAGATTTGCTGCTGTCTTAACTTTAGTTTTGTGATGTTTTTGTTTAATTTTAGAATGTGATTTTCAGATATAGCTGAAATATTGTAGCTACAGATAATTGATTATATGCAACATTTTAGATAATCTTAGTCTTTTATGTTCTTGCAACTTTGCATCTTTTTTGTAATATCTTTTCTCAATTTATCATTGCTTCAGCATCTTTTATTAAACCTTCAGTATGCTGCTTTACTAAATGCAGATGCAAGACTTAACATGCATTCTACTAGTATATGACTAGAATTTTTAAATTGTTTTTGCATTTTGACAGAACTGAAAATAGTTGTCTTCAATAAAAATATAATCCAGCCTGGTAGCTATAGTATGGCCACTACATGTTGTTTGAAAAAAGATAAGAAATAGATTTGAGTTTGCTATTTTAGCTATGTTTGTTAATTCTCTTATATTATTATTAAGTATTTTTTTTGTAGGATCTTTTGTGATTCTGCCTGTTTGACTCTGTTTTTTTGAGAATTGGGATTAATGTTAAAGTTTTCTGCTATTATGTTAATGGCTTTCTCATCTATTACAGAATTCCATAAGTTCAGAAAAGTGGTTCTTTTTGTTATGTTAGAAGGTGTATAGATATTTAAGATCCTAATTAATTTGTGCTTAAATTTGAATTGTGTTATAATTACTTTTCTATCATAGGATTCTTTTATATTTTTAAATATAATATTTTTTTACCTGCCAGGATGGCCACTTTACTTGTCTAATATGAATTGTGTTCATTGTTGAGCAGTAAATTTTTTTAATTTTTCATTGTTAAGATTAGTCTCTTGTATTATTATTATATCAAGTTAATAGAATTTTAATAATATTAATGTTTTCTGATATTTATATTTGTTATTAAGACACTTAATATTTAAAGTAGCTATCTTTATTGTATAACTCTTTTATTGTAAGTAGGTGTAGATGTCTTTGTTGTCTTACAGCTATTTGTCTTTTTGTATAAATTGTGTCTTTCTTTATCTAATAATGTCATCTTATCTTTTTTCTTTTTTCTTGACACTATAGTAAACCTATCTTCTATTAGGTTATATTACATTTCTTAAGTGATTTTTATTTCATTAGGCTCAGATATGTTTGAATTATTTTTATTCATTGAGTTAATATTTTTAGTTGCTTCTTTTGTTACTGTATTTTTATTAATATTTATTTCAGGCTTAGTACTTTTTTTATTGTTATTTTTTAAAGAATAAATTGTTAATGCATCCATTTTTGGGTCTTTCACTTCTAATTCTAGCTATGTATTGGTATTTATATGCATTTTAGTTTGTCTTTGATCAAATTGAAGATTTTAGTTAAAAAGAATTTCATCTCTTTACAGTTCTGTATTTTTTATATATAGGTTGTTTATACTATAATTAGTTGACTTAACTATTAGATTCCATTGTCTTGCAGCTTCTTTATGATCTTTTTGTAGTTTTCTGAACTCAATTGACATCTTAAGTTCTGGATAATTACATTTAACATACTTAGCCATATCACAGTAAAAGCACAGCCTAGGGGCCTCTTTTCATTCTCTTTATAAAAAAAAAATACTAAAATTATTTTAAATTAATACTAAATTTTTTTTATAAAATTTCTGTATAAAATTTTACAAAATTTTTTGTAAATTCTATATTACTTAATATAGAATATTTATACAGAAATCTTTTTATTCATGATATAAAAAATATATTTTTTGTAAATTTATATATATAATATATATAAATTCTGTATATATTAAATATTATTAAAGATAAGTTCTGTATTTAATAAAGATATATTTTTTATAAATTCTATATATAATAAATATAAATTCTATATATCTTAAATATTATTAAAGATAAGTTCTATATATCATAAAGATAAATTTTTTATAAATTCTATATAATAAATATAAATTTTGTATATCTTAAGTATTATTAAAAATAAGTTTTGTATATAATAAAGATAAATTTTTTATAAATTCTATATATAATAAATTTAAATTTTGCATATCTTAAGTATTATTAAAGATAAGTTTTGTATATACTAAAGATTATTTTTTATAAATTTTATATATAATAAATATAAATTCTATATATAATAAATTTAAATTTTGCATATTTTAAGTATTATTAAAGATAAGTTCTGTATATACTAAAGATAAATTTTTTATAAATGCTATATATAATAAATATAAATTTTGTATATCTTAAGTATTATTAAAAATAAGTTCTATATAAATTTTTTATAAATTCTATATATATGTGGCTATAACCCAGATACACCAAGTTGGATCCTACTAATATTGTGAGCTTGAAGCATTTATGTGAAGTGTAACATTATGCATACATAGAAAAATATATAACTGATGTTACATAAGACTTCAGTGCATTTTACAATAAGACCATCAGGCATAGAAGACTAAAGAACTAAGATAACAAAAACTTACTTAGAAATTTCTAAGTAAAGTAGTAGTATGAACTTTTGATAGTATTATCTGACCAGTTAAAGTCCATAAAACCTTTTCATAAGAACTAAATATTAAACCAAACATCAAATATGTATAAAGAAGCATATAACTAACCAGGCTACCAGACTTACCAAAAGAAAAGGATATAGAAGTATACTTTACTGAGCTATATGGATTGATATTTTAAAAAAAACTGCCAGTTCTGAGTTGTGACTAGTAGAAAATAATGAAAAAGATGCTGAAAAGATAGGTACTAGGATTCTAGTAAAGTTTACAAGAATAGAAATAGTGTAATGTAGCAGTTAAACAAGTAACCTCTATGACTGTAAGTGTTAGGTAACTATAGCATGTTATATAAAACTAGGTCAGTATATATAAGACATAAAGACTTTAGTAAGTTTTTTGTCAAGGATAAAGTAGTCCTAAAAGTACTGATTAGTATCAGAAACTTGGATAAGTGTTACCTTGAAGATGTTTTCATAATACAAGATGAATTGCAATACAGAAGGTTTAAATAGGCAAGACTTTTAGTTGGCTTGCAGATATGACATCTAGTGTAGAACTTATTTAGTAATGTATAAGCTGATTACTTAAATTAGGCACCAAAAGTGCATATGTAACTAGTTGTAATCTCTAATGTAAGATAAGCATCTGGTAGCATGCTATGTTCTATTTATTTGAATGAAAATATTACATCCCAAAGACAGAGTCTTTAATATTTAAAAAAAAATAAAAAATAAATAAATTCTATATATAATAAATAAAAATTTTATATATTTAAATATTATTAAAAATAAGTTTTGTATATTGTAAATATAAATTTATGATAAATTTTATATATAATAAATATATTTAAAGCATATTTATATATAAAATATATAATATATAATTATTAAATATATATAAATTTTTGATTATATATAAATTTTTATTGCATACAAATTAGTGTTAATGCATATTATACTATTATTATTAATATTAAATATTTTGAATTTTTTATTGATATTTATTTTAATAGTAATTTCTAACTTAAAAAGCAAAATTTTAATAATAAAAAGATAATTTATATTTATTTTTGAGATTATTTATTTTTTTGAGATTGCTTAAGTAGTTATTTTTTAAATAATTAGTCTTTCTAAGAATATATATTTGTTTGCTAAAAATGTGTAACTTATTGGAAATATTAAATTTTAACTTGAGAATTATTATTTTTTTTAGTAATAACTAAAAGATATATTAAATATAATAAATATTAATAAATATATAATTAAAATTTTATTTATTTTTAAATCTTACTATTATTATTTTTAAATAAATGATTTTTATTTGTATTTTCTAAATCATTATTATTAGATTCTTCATTTTGGTTATTATCACTATCATCAATAGTAACTAAAATTTTTGCTATAATAGTTAAATATAAATTAATATGTTAAATTTATTATTGAATAAAAAGAATATAAAAAAACTTAATAGTTATTAATATTATGTATTCTAACATATTAATATAAATTTAAAATAATTTTTAACTAACCTTTTATAGATCTTTAATTTTTTTTATTATATTTTAACTTGTATATTTTATTAATATTATTAGTTTTTATATTATTAGTTTCTTAAATTTCTTGTATCTTTTGATTAAACATATCATCTATTTCTTGATAAGATGCATCACTTATTTTTTTATTAAGTGCATTATCTATTTCTTAATTAGGTGCATCATTATTTTCTTGATCAGGTACATCATCTATTTCTTAATTAGATGCATTATCTATTTCTTGATTAGATATATTGTCTATTTCTTAATTAGATATATCATCTATTTTTTAATTAAATGCATCATCTATTTCTTAGTTAGATGCATTATCTATTTCTTGGTTAGATGCATTATATATATATATATATATATTTTAAATATTAATAGTGAGACTATGTCTTTAACTTTATTGAAATTTAATTAAAGTTTTTTATAAAGTAAAGCTTGCTTTTAAATTACATATAAAGAATAAAGACTCAAATATATAATCTGTAATCTAAATCTACAAGAGTGGCCAAGGCTCACCTAGATTTGGGTCTGAGTAATAATATAAGAAGAAAGAGTATAGTATTTAATCTATTGAATAGTCCAAAGATCAATTTTAGTAATAATTTGTGGTATTAAAATAGAAAGTAAAGGTAGACTAGAAGAATGACTATGAGTTGAATTAGTATAAAGTGTATTTGAGACTGTGCAAAACATGAAATACAGTATAGAATCTATATTTGTTTGTATATTTGTTGGTTTAAGTGAAGAAGAAGTTTGATAAAAAGAATAGTAACAGTATAATAAGAAATAGAAAAATTGTAGATAGTAAAAATAAAATTGATAGAACCTTAACTAGATAGGGTAGAAATAAATAAAGATAGTGTAGAAAGTTATGCAGTTTGATACTGTTAAGTGTAGGAATTTTATTATATAAATTAGAAAAAAAATTGGCAGGCATATTAAGATTAATTATATTTAAAATACTATTAAGAGAATTAGAAATTAAGTAGTAAATTGTTTGAGTTGATAGACAAATAATCTAATAGAATAAAAAACTGGTATAGTTGCATTAATATCAGGAGAAAGAAAATGAAGAGTATAAGGGACAGGAAGTTTATTGGTAAGAATTTTAACTTGAAAAGTTTCAGACTAAATAAGTAAAAGCTATAAACAAAATTAGAAATTTTTTGATTGTTGTTGATGTAAAGCCATATAGCTTCCTAGTTAATATCAGATACAATAATAGATTATTGTTGAAAATAATGTTGAGATGTCCAAAGTGTTATAATATAGGCTTGGCATAAAGTTTAAATAGAGCATCAGATAGGAATTTCAATAAGAAATTTATTAATAAAAAAAATATAGTTAAGGTTGTAAGAATTATTAGTTAAGAAAGTTAGATAAGATAATATTTGATAATTATGAGCAAGTTAATTAGCAAGGTTTTTAAATGGATCATCTTGGTATGCAGTAACTTTGTGAAAAATAAATTAAATTTTATAAGACTTAATAAAGTTAATAAGTGTTTGCCAGATAAAGAAATATAAAGTATGAATATGAGAAAAAATAGATACTAATTGGCAAATATTATGATATTTGAAGATTACTAAATATGAGTCAATAAATATATGAACAAAACAATGTCAAGCAGTAATAATTGCTAAAAGAATAGCAAAAATTTTAGCTTTGAAAGAGCATGACTATAGTTTAACTTGTGTCTAAAATGAGTTAATAGTTGTAGAGTTATCAACTTGAACCTAACCTATGCCTATAGAGCATTGCAAGGTACCAAGATAAATAACAGAACTATCAGTATAAAATAAAATAGATGATAGATTATAATTTGAGTTAGCAATAGTCTGAAGGTTATTAACAAGTTAACATGCTTCAAAAATAGGAGGTAGTTGTTGTAGATTAATTGTAAGTAAAAGAAAAGATGAAATATATAAGAGATGTCAAAGAGCAACAAAGTATACATTATTAAGAAAGTTTGCATAGAGGTTAAAAGTTTTGTCAAGATTAATGTAGTAAAATAGCTTAGTAGCCAAGTTAGTAATAATAAAGATAGTGTATTTGTTAGCAATTGTATTTGAATTAAAGTGCCATCCAGTATATAATATGATAGATTATATATTATTTAATTAGGTATTATAAATATATATATAAATATTAAAATAATAATAAAAATAACTTTTACCAAAATTAATATTTTCAAAAATAAATTCTTTTGTATATTTTTTTAGATATTTTTGTGAAGTATATACTAGTCATTTAGGCTTATATCTAAAATAATCAACTTAAGTAGATATATAAAATTAACAATATTTTATTTATATTAAAATTATTTGAAAAAAATAATACCTTTTAAATTTATTATTTGTTTAAGCATTTTATAAAAAACCTAATTATTAGTCATATTTAAAAATTCTAGAAATTTTTTTATAGCCTCTCTAAATTATGCCTTTTGAATTTTTTTAGAATATATTTAATACTACTTTTTTTTAAATAAACACTATTTTGTTACAAGTTATAAAGGTATTTCTATTATAAAAAAATAATAATATTATATAGTTATTTATTAAAACCATTTATATTTATAAAATTACCTTGTATTCTTTAACTAGTGCTGGATCTACATCCAACATTTTTGTAATAAGAATATTTGTATATCATTTTCCAGTAACTGGATCAGTTTTTGGCTTTTGTGTTTTTTCTCTTTCTTGAATTTTAATTGATTAAGCTTTATAAATATACTAT
>CAJVQA010000540.1:0-32960 GCA_910591915.1 Cetraspora pellucida
ACATAGAAGGTTGAAAAAATAACTTAGCTTGTCTGACATTGCTAAAAGCAAGAAAACTCAATATAAATATAAGAACAGAAGGCAACTTATAGACAATGTTCGGATATGGAATCAAAATAAAAAAACTTATAGATATGCAGTTGCAGAGAAGAAGTAGTATGAAAATAAATGAAGCAGGCTTAATATATCTAAACCAACTAATAAACATAAAAGGAGAGAAATTAATTACTTGGCAGCAACTAAAAGTTATCAAGGTTTATCGAGTAAAGAAAAAAAAGCAGAATGGTTCAAAGCAATAGAGCTAGAAGTACTTGTTAAACTAGAAGATAGAGAAATTAAAAGCAATTTAGAACAATCAGACAAAATACACAAGCAATGCAGATAAAATGGGAGCATATCTCAGAAAACAAAAAAAGAAAAGAATAGATAGCATATGGTGTATAGAACAATCGACAGCTAGAAAAGATAGTCAAGAAGAAAAAAGAAAAAATATTAGTAGAACATTGACAAATGCAGAGTAAAGAAAGTGAACTAACTACCAAAATTAGCAGATGCAAGGGTTGTACAAGAAAAGAAGAACATCAAGAAAATAGCTGCCAATAGTGGATAAGAGTAAACAACAGAATTAATGTGATTCTGAATGCATTACTAGAAAAAGGCAGCAACAAAATCAAAGTAGCTTTAGATCAAATAACAGAAATAACGAACAAACCAGTGATAGGAGAACAGAGACTTGAGAGTTTAAGAACAATAGAAGAACCAGAAGTAGAGATAATCAGACAACAAAGATTAAAAAACAGCATTAGTTAAGAAATAATAGAAGTTTTAAGAAGAAATATAATAAGAAGCAAGAACAAGTATATAATATATACAGATGGAGCAGCAAACCTGATGACTAGAGAAGATACAAGAAGCAGAAATAATATGGGTATAGAATGGGTGCAAACAAATAAAACGCAAGAATGGCCAGAAGAAGAGATAGCATTAGGCTTAGAAGGATGGCAAACATTGATGATAGCTGAGCTAGTAGCAATATGGGCTGCAATTTTAACAATACCAAGAGAAAAGCAAGTAGAGATATATACAAATAGCAATGTGACAATAAGGAACATTGGTAGAGGTTTAGAACAAATATGCAGAGATAAGATCCTAAAAAAAAAGAATGCAATATGGATAATGAAAATTAGAGAACTTATTACAACAAAAAATATTCAGATAGAGTTTATTAAAATTAAGAGTCATAGTAAAGATAAATGAAATGATAAAGCTGATAGTTTAGCAAAGAAAGGTGCAATAAGTAAAAAGATAATACAGGTTGGAAAAGTCAGTTGCGAGGAGATAGAGTACTGCCTAAAGTGAGAAAACAAACGTACTGACATACCAGCAAGACTGCTTTGCAAATTGATAATAAACACAAAAATAGGAGCTGAATAGAAAGAAACAAAAGCAATTAGAGGATTAAAATCAGAAAGAGAAGTTACAATATATGATTAGACATACTTTTGGAATAAACTAAAGACATCTAAAGGAGTACACTGTACAACAAAAAGAGGTAGTGCCAGGAGAAGTGCATTTATAAAGTGCATAATGAATAAACTTCCAACCCTAGAAGAACTTAACAAAAGAAGACCAGATGTATATACAACAATGGAGTGCCAAATGTGCCAGAATAAAACAAAAGAAATACAGACACACTTGGCAGTATGTAAGGGACAAAGAAATTTGTGGAAAAGAATCCAAAAAGTGACCATTGCAACAGCTTGGAAGGGGTTAAAAGAAGAAGAAAAAATTTGAGTTCCATTATACATATTATACATAGCACTCTTTGGAGAAACAAAAGCAGAAGAAATTAAAATAAGAGAGGCACTAATTAAAGGTTTCATTCCAAGAAAAATACAAGACAGATTGGAACAGCTTCTAAATACAAAATCAAGATAGTAATTTATAAATGTAGTAGCAAGAACGGCCTGAGATACATTCTACGAACAAGTATAGAGAATCCAATGCAAAAAAAGTAATAAATGGAAGAAAAATAAAGGAATAATGGGTAGAATAAAAAGAAGGAAAGGAAAAAAGAAGAAAGCACCAAAGAAAAAGAAAAATCAAATTAGCAAACCATAGAGGAGAAAAAACAGAAAATGAAAGAAAAAGAAAAACAAATCAGAAAAGAAACACAGAAAACAATTTTAGAGCTCATCATGGAAGGAAGAAGACCCTTTTATTATGGACTTTAAGTAGTTAGATAAGCAGCTTACTTTTGCATGAAGTAATGTAGCAGATCGCACTTAGGTACCATTAGGGTGGCTGAGTGATGCTGGGCTTGGTAGTTAAGGATATTTAAATAATTGCAAATGTAATTCCAAAATCTTAATAAAGCACTAGCATGACTGCTTAAGGAGGAAAAAAAAAAAAAAAAACATACTCTCTCTACTGATTACTCATACACAATTGTAGAAAAACATTTTAGAAGTTTGCTAAGAAACAACTGTTGAAACTAATGTTATAAGTTTAAAAAAAAAGATAAAACTTGTAAAAAAGATATAATAAGAAAACTTAGTAAAAGAGATAAAGAGAAAAAACACCTTAGTCAATACTTTAGAAAGTAAAATTTAGAGAATTCTCTGTAATCTAGAAATGCAGATCTATAGATCACAGCAATATGTGAATAGACAAACAAAACAATCACATATATTGATAGATATACAATTTGAATAGTAATAGACATAAGACATAAAAAATTCCAGAACAACAAACAATAAATAGAGGCTACTAATAATTAGATGAAATATGAATAGTACACAATATTGAAAAAAAAGCCTAATGTCAACTTATATCAAAAGAGCATATTTAATAGCAAATAGCATATATAACAAGGTGCTTTTTAATCAAGCTAGTAAAACCTTTACAACATCAGACAGAGAAGATAAAACTGTTGCTATGCTAACAGAACAAGATGCATTAGAGGTTGCTTTGCTATATATAACTAGAGAAATAATTAAGAAAACAGAAGAAGAGCAGCCAAAAAAAAAAATCAATATAATTAAAGAAAACAAGAATATCATAATAGAAGAACCTATAATAAAGCAAACACAAGACAAAAGGAAAAAGATACAACAACAATCAATAAAAACAAACAAAAATCAAGAAGAAGTATACAAAATAATACAAAAAATAAAGACAAAAGATAAAAAGATAATTAAAAGAAAATGCAGAATAATACTGAAAGCATACTAAAAGAAATAAATATAAAGGAAAGTTAGATAAACAATAATCAAAAAAAAGAAAGTTCATTCAACTAAAAAAGAAATTCAGAAGAACAAAAACAAGAGCAAGAACAAAAAAACATTGAACCAGAAATCGAAAAGAAAATTGATATAGTTGGAAAACCTTTAAAAGAGAGTATATAGGCTCCAAGCAAGAGAAATTGCAATCAAAACAACAGGTTATTTGCTAATATACTAGCATATAATATACTAGAAAAAACAAAAGAAAAATATATGAAATTTATTAGATGGTTACTAAGAAACAATATATATGTTAAAGACATTAGAAAAGTCTTTAAAAGAGAAAACTTATAAATAGAAATAAACTTCAACTGTGAATATAACAAAAGTGAAGCAATATAAAAAATCAGTAAAAAGAAGAATGACTAATACAGAATAATATTATAAGAAAAGAAAAGCAATATAAAGAAGCAAATACAACATAAGAAGAAACATCAAAAAAAAGTAACAACAATTTAAGAACCAAAAAAGAAAAACATGAATGGAAAAAAATGAAATTAAGACAAATAAAAACCAATATGAAACAAATAAAAAATTAGAAAATACAAGTTATTTAATAATTTAAGACTTATCAACAAATATAAACAAAAAAGAACTAGAATACATCTGTAAAAAATTTAGAAAAGCCTATATAGTAAAAATTAAAAGATCAAAATATAAGGCCTTAGCTGTAGTTAAAACAAAAAACATATAAAAACATTCTATAGACTATATTAGTAAATAATAACAAACTAATATAAGTAACCAAAAAAATAAAAAATCATAAAGCTAGGAAATAATAAAGAAAATATATAGCAAAATTGACAGAATTACTAAAAAGTGTTTCAGAAATTCTACTACTACAAAGTTTTAAAAACAAAAGAGTCAAATCTGTTTACATACTTTCAAATAAAAATGGAAACCAAAGAAAAACAGTAACAGTTATGTTTGCAATAAAAGAAGATATGAAGTTAGCCCAATCAAAACCATTCATATATAACAATTTCTGACTATATTAGATAAAAAAAGAAAAAAGAGAAATAAGATAAATAAAGGTTTTAAAGAAGAAAGAGAAAGAAGCTAAAAAAGATCTAGCCAAATCTCTAACACAGAAGAGAACAGTAGCAGAAGAGAAAAACAAGAATTTAAGTTAAATATAAACAAAAGTAGAAAAGAAAAAAGTAGAAGAATAGAAGATTGAACAGTAGCAAGCAAAAGTAGCATACAAGATCAAATTGCAAAAAATAAAGCAAAACATATAAACTTATCTAAAGAAGAGAGAAAACTATATAGAAGAGAAATAACTAAAACCAAAACCCAAACACAAAAAGAATCTTTATATACAAATGACATCTTGAGTAAATTTTGGAAAAACTTAAAAGATTAGAAAAAACAAGAAGTACAGTATAGAAGAGTCTAGTCTATTGCTCCTAAGGATACTCTAGTTGAATTTATGAGTATAAACCAAAAGATCAGAGAGTTTCTGTATAGAGAAAGAAGAATATTTAAAGAAGACAATACAGAAACATCTTCTAGTTATAAAAAAGAAATAAATAAAAAAAGAAAAAAATAAGCAGAAGTTATAAAAACAAGAAACAAGCAGCTAAAAAAGAAATAAAAGCAAAAGAAAAAGAAAATAAAAATAGTATATTACAACTTTAATTAACTTAAAACCAAAAAATGAAAATTAGAAAACCTTATAGAATAAGCAGAAGAAGAAAAAATCACAATACTAAGAATTACAGAAATGAAACTTACAGAAAGAGAAGAAAGATTTCTAACATATACTGTGAAGAAGAGTTATATAGGTTTTTGGTCAAGTGTAGCAAAAAATAAGAAAAGGGATCTGCATAAACATTTTGGTTAACAAACAATGAAAAACACATATAGATGTAATTAAAAAAATAAATAAATATATAATAAACCTTATACTATACTTTAAGCAATTAAAATTAGTAGTTTTAAAAGTTTATATACTACTAAGTGACAAAATAATAAAAAAAAACATTCAACAAAAAATAGTAGAAATAGTTGCTAAAAGAAAAAGGCATATACAAATAGTTATTTTAGGTAATTTCAATTATATAGCGAATAATATATTGAACAGACAACATTCACAAGCAGCAAATTTCAAAAGATTACTTATTTTTAATTAGATAAAGAAACAGAACTTTAGTGATATTTATAGAAACATGCATTTGACAAACCAAGAGTATACATGATTAAATGAAGAAGCTGCAACAAGAATTGATTACATATAGGTGTTAGAAGGATTAGTCTTAGATATGCAGAAGGCAAAAATTGAAAAAGCAAAAGAAATTACTAAAAGTGATTACAAGATAATCAAATTAGAGATATGGATTAAACACATAACAGCAAAAAATAGCAAAGCTAAAGTTAAAAGAAAAAAACAATCAAGAACAGTATATCTATATAATCAAGCAAAAGAAGAAGACTGAAAAAGTATATGCAAGAGTTGCAGAAATGATTAGAATTTAAAAAAGTATTAAAAAGAATATAAAAAGAAGAACAAAACAAAAAAAAGAAAACAACCAAAATAAATAGCATAAGAAATATAATAAAAGAAATAAGTATTATAGCAGCAAGTAAGTGTTTACTCAAAAAAAAGATATATAACATGATAACAAATAGAAGAAGCAATTAAAGAAAACAACATCAAAAAAAGAATATTATAAAGTTGCAAAGATTAATTAAATATGCAAAGATAAGAAAAGACCAAGAAGTAACAGAAAAAAAAAGAATTAAAACAAATAAGAAATTACAAATACTAAAAGTAAAAAAAGGTGCAAAGCTGCCAAAACTATATAAACAATAGTTAAGTGCTTAGATAGAAGACATAAAAGGCTGACAAAAATTATTACAAGAAAGAAAAAAGAAAGTATGAAAACAAAATCAAAGAAAGTAAATAGAAGAAAATATAAATAAAAGATGTAAAATAATCAAAACAAATTAAGGAAAAATGATAGCTAGTCTTTTAAATAAGCTTTACAAAAAGATAATGCTTGACAGACAGATTTATCAAACAAAAAGAAAAAGTAACAAACTTAATAATAGAACCAGATTTAGTTAAAACTAATGTAGCAAAGCATTACAAAAAACAATTTGAAGAGAAAAACATAAAACTAAAAAAAATATTAAAAAGATAAAAAAATTTTACAGATTACAAAAACATATTAAAAAGAGAATTTTATTATTTTTCACATATGCGTTTACCACTAGACCACAAATTTTGATAGTACATTACATAATTTTATAATAAATAATTGTTTAGTAGCACAAACCTGCAAATGTTATTTATATTACATCCCTAATGATTTAGTATTTCTATTTTTAGAAGAATCCATTGTATCACATTCTTATATATGCTATCATTAATAGACACTCTAATAAATGTTTCTAACTTCTATTAATTGCTCTTTAATTTGTATGCATCACATAAAAGGTATGCTAGGTAAAAGGATCGTAATCAGATAACCTAATTTTGAAATATAATTCGATGTATTGTATGATGAAGCACAATGATAAAGTTTAAATTTTACTTTTAGTTATTGTATAAATAAACAATTAGACTCATGTTAGTTAAATTCAATTAATAATCTAAGCCATAGCAATTCAAAACTCTATATAACCAATCTCTTATTAAATTTAATACACTTTTTCTTACCCCTTTTGCGTCTTTTGTTACAGTAATAGCATACTTAAACGATTGACTTAGTAAGTTTTTTGTCTGTATAAACAAAGGATTATAGCGAAGACAGATTGTTTAGAAGTGTATATGTATAAGAGCCAATACACAGTACTAATAGTGCTTGCAATTGTAGTGCACCTTTTTTAAGTTACTTTTATATTAAGTTAATAGTACAGTATAGTAGTATGGATATACAAAAAATTGCTAGTTTTTGAATATGCATATAATAACAAATCATGTAAAGTTTGTATATCTCTTCTTAATAGGTAAGATGAGTGTAATTATTAACATAGTTCTTTTCTTATTTTAGAGTAAGGGTAGGTTATAGTGAAATAACTATTTTTTAATAGAGCTTTTTCATTTCGAATAGTACATACTATCATTATGTTCTATTATAATACTTACTGTTTCTTCATCTTATCTCTTATATAGTACAATGTGTGAAAGCTTAGAAAAAAATGAATTTTCTTGTAAGTCTAGTAGTCAAACAATAAGCAAAAGTTAGAACAGATATGAATTTCTTGATGTTGTTAGCAGTTTGGAATTAGAAGTTGAGACAGATATAATTTTTATTAGTGTTTGTGATAACTGCTTTGTATAACTCTGTAACTATGATACTTATTAGATTCCGAGTTAATTACTACTTGCGAATATGTAACTATGTCTTTGATTCGGGAAAGAGATTTTCTATATGAGAAGCATGTGAAAAGTTTCTTAATGAATGGGCCAAAGAACAAGAGTTTCATATTGTAAAAGACTGGGTTTAATGTGAAGAGAGTATTATTCACTGCCAGACTTTTCTATGTGAACATAGTCATTCATATAACTCAACTTCAAATAAAGATACTAATACAAAAAAGACCCAATGTCCTTTTTTGATTAATACTTCTTGTCCAAAAGTTAATAATTCTGAAAGTATTATAGTCATTAACAAGGTAGTATATGAACATAATCATTCATTAAATCATGAGTTAATTGTGTTCAAAGATGCCAAGAAATTTACTGATTCAATACTAAAAGATGTAAAGTTCATGACTATATACTGTAAATTCAGAGCAATAGTGCAAAGGAAATTTCTTGAAGGAAAGTATCCAATCCATCTAATTTACTCAAAAGATCTATACTGTATAATCCAAAGATTTTAGCCTACTGCTAAGTTCTTGTCAAATGATGCTGCACAGATTTCAAATTGGTTAGACCAACAAAAGAAAAAGGATCCATGTTGGGTCATTGCCTAAGGCTGGGACAAAGATAATACCTTGACGCACTTACTTTGAATAAAACTGGAGCAAGTTGAAAATTGAATCCAATATTCTGACTATGTTTTCAATGATGTCATAAATAAGACAAACTGCTATGGCATAACACTATCATTATTTGTCAGATTTGATAATAACCATTAAAATATCTTGTTGGTACAAGCACTTCTGGCTAATAAAGTCTTGAATCTCACATTTGGATATTCCCACAAATAGTTAAGGCTACTAATACTTAATCTTTAGTTATACTTACTAACACTGATCCTGCTATTAACACTGCTATTTATCAAGTATTTACAAATACATATCCAATCTATTGTGCATACCACATTACTTAAAATTTGCATAAAAACTTAAGAAAATTATTAGGTAAAACTTATTAAAAGTTTCTTGACAACTTTTACCTTTGTCACAACTGTTTAAGTAAGAAAGGATTTCAACAATGTTTTGAACAGCTTGTTAATAATCATACTAAAGCTCAACATTATTTGGAATTTTTATATAAGTTCAAAAACTTTTGGGCATACTGTTTTACTAATTTTAAATTTATAGGTGGTATGATCGCTACATCACATGTTGAATCTGTGAACACATGTCTAAAGCATTTAATATATAATTCAAATACTTCATTATGTGAACTTGCCACTGAAATTCACAAGTTGCTCAATATTCAAGATAAAGAAAATGAGTATAAATTCTGAAAGTTGGCAATTCTAATAGTAAAACATCAGGAAAAGGTTAATTTTTTGTTCTCAAAAGTAGATCAGTGTATCTAGCAGTTTCTTACTCCTACAATACTAAAAATACAATGAGATGAAATAAATCAATTCATATATTACATCACTAATAAAGTTGCTTGTGAGAATATAGAAAGTTTAGATAATAATAATCTACAATTTAGTTCTCAGGAATATAGTGCTAATAGTTTGCAAGCTATGCTTAAACAAATGATTAAGTTCGTTGAACTAGATAATATTGAAGAGTTATGGACTATTAATGTTAGCAACTCATTAAAAAGCAAACACTATGTTATATTATTACAAAATAGATCTCATCTATGTTCCTGTTTGTCTATCATTCATCACAGCATTGTGTGTAGACACTATTTTCAAGTGATGTTAGTTACAAGTAAGACAAATTTTCATATTCACCTTTTATCTTCACAATGGTTTTGTACAAGTGAAAATGGAATAGAAGAATTATTTTTAGTTGCAGATAAGTTTTATCAAGAAACACAGAATCAAACGAGTTGCTTCTTTTCTGTTCAATATTTATCTGTTCTTGAAAAAGACTCAATAGAAGAGAATCTAATTGTTTTAGAGCAAAAAGTTACTTACAGAAAAATTCATAAAACATACAAAAAAGCTCTTTGTAAGGTGTTACAAACATATTCAAAATCTGAAAAATTAATCAGTTTGCTTGAGAAATTTGTTAATGATAGTAATGAATCAAATTTAGAAGATCATGAAAGTATTACTGATGCAGATAATAGTGATAAAGAAAATAACAAAATTAATAATTTTATAGCTTTTTGTATTAAAAATTCAAAAGTATGTCATGGTAAAGGTTGACCAACAGGTAGTAAACATCTCAAATTAGCACATGAAGCAAGAAATATTAAAATGAACCAACGTCAATGCAAAAAATGTAGAGAACTTGGTCATTATCAAAAGAGTTGTAAGGTATATACATTACTTATATGATTTGCATTCTTATATTACATTATAAAATTCATGCTAATTGCTATGCTTTTAAATATTGCAATTAGAAATAATAACAGCTAACAAATTAGTATTAAGTTAGGTAACAAGGAAACTGGTATGATCTATTAGTTGCTTTTCAGGGTGTTTGTTGTTTATGTAATTTGAAATTTATGCATGCGACTATTTATGTTATTTTGAGACACAATTAACAAATTCAATAACTGTTATAATCTAGCCTTAAACAAATGTAGTTTTCATCTAAACAATTGTGTCTTGGGTTATTTTTAATAGTTTAGACAGTAACTACATGATATTAACTGTTGGTTCTGCATTTGAATGCATTATTACATCCAGTTTTGTGAAACTACGTATTCTTACTACATATAAGTATAATGCATATCAATTAGATCAGGTATGCATGTATGTATGTGCGTACGTACATAGTTCACTGGTAAAATTTGGGTGATGTACGTAGAGCAAATCACAATCCGTATTGAAACACGTCCAGGATACTAAATCCGTATTGAAACATGTCCAGGATACTATGTCCGTATTGAAACACGTCTGGGATACTATGTTGAGAAATATTGACTAACTTAATTTTTAGCACTCTTTAAACTGTGTTTCAAGTAATGACCCAGGACATTCTTTGTGTAAATATATTAGATAATTTCATAGGAATTTTAAGGTGTACTAACTATTATTGTATATAGATGTAGCATAACAAATAAATATTTAGTTGATTAGATTAATTTTTGAATATTAAATATTAATCACGTGATTTGAGGGGACTAGCAGTATTCTGCTATAGCGTTATATTACAAAATTCTAAAATATATACTACTCTTTTAAATTCTAGCAAGCTTTTTAAATCTAGCTTATAATCTATATAGCATATTTTGCTTAATATTATCAAATCTTATAACTACCAGATTAACTTTTACAAAGTACTAGCCTACTCTAATAATATTCTTAATATTTTAACTAATTTATTAGCAAAATAATATAATTTATTATTTATATTATATTTTAACTATACAAGTATCTACAATCTATATTATATAATTTTCTAAAACTAACATTTTATTAAGCATCTAACTAAAAGCTTTATTAAAAGTATTTACAAAACCTATATTTTAGCAATGTGGTTCTTTTAGAAATGTAATATGAAATAGAACTTCTTGGTTTTTTAAATTGATTAGAAATTAACTTAGTTATACTTTAACCATAACCAAAAAGTAATACATAATATTACTAATTTTAAACTCAACTACCTTAAATTATTCAAAATTAAAACTTTAATAAATAAACTTTCTATTTATTTTTACTTTTACAAAACCTATTTATATATATTTTATAATGCTAATTGCTTTTACTACAATCTAGCTAACTCTTTATCTTACTGGCATATATGCTTAAATCTATTATTTATTTTCAATATTATTTAAATTAGTATATCTAAATATATTAATAATACAGATCTTGCTTTATCTATAAACTAGCAAAAAAAACTTATTTATAAAATTAATAATTATTATGCTTTCTATTATATACTTTCTTAAACAAATTTATATTGTCTTTATATTACACTTAAAGAACTTATCTCTAAATCTTTAATTAATACTATACAAAACTTTAATATTTCATATAAACTAATCTTATAAACAATTATTACTATCTTGCTTAAAATTAATTAACTTTTTTATAAACAAATATGTAAACTATATTGTATAAATTTTACTAACTGAAAACAACAAGAACTTAAATTTCTACTTCAGATTCTTATTTCAGTCAAGTCAAAGCAACTGAAAAAACTTTAATTGTAAAAGTTATACTTATTCTTGCCTATGTGAACTATCTAACTAACTATACTCCAATTCTAATACTTATCTATTTATCAACTATGCTATTTGTAAAATCAACATCTAAATTGTTCTTTAAATTAAATGCAATATTTCTTATAATTATATTCTAAACTTATTAATCTAGATAAGCTTTAACTATTTTAATAAGATTAGTTCACAGATAAATATGTCTAAGCTTTTATTCTTGAATATAGTTTTTTTTTTGTATTTAAAGTAATAGTTTAGTAGCTTAAAAATTTATTTTTTGTATATAGTAGCTTTATATTGCTACTAACTTTTAATTACTAATAAATATATAAGCAAGACTTTATCTTAATACTAAAAAAATAATAATAATTTTATTATTATTAGAATTAGAAAACCTATTTTACAACTTTTACATAAAAATTAAAAATTATTTACTTAATATATTTTTTTAAAAAATTAAATATAAAAAAAAATTATAAATATTTGTAACTAATTATATATAAAAATGATCAATGTTATCTAAACAAAAACAATAATTTTTTGTAAAAATTAAAACAAACTTTTACATGTAATTAAATAAATTTTTTAAAATAATATACTATTTTGTTAATATATTTTATATAATTTTGTAATAAAAATATTAATTTCTGTATAATTTTGTATTTGTTTAATGTTAATTCTATAATATTATTTATTAAAAAAATATTAATTAAGTATTGTTAACAAGGGATTTTTGGTTTTACAGAATATAGGATCAAGAAAAATATGATAGATTGTTGCTTAAAAATATTAAATGTCATGAAACATTGTACCATAGAAGAGGTAGAATGATTTGGCAAAGCTAAGATGTGAGTGCAAGGTCTCAGTTTATTAATAAGATAGTTTTTATTACTAATAAGGCTATTACTAATGATGTCTATTCTAAAAATTATTGTTTTTCTAACTCTAAGAAAAAAAGATACTTATATACAAGAATGATGTCCAACAAAAAAAGATAGCACAGGAGCTCAAGATCAAATATTTTCTCACCAAACTCAACAGTTTCAGATCGGTTATTATGCTTAAGACCTTGAATAGTCTCATATAGCACAAATGACTAGTCTAATCTGACAGATCTACTCCAACAAATGGCTATAGTTCCCAATTCTGCATTGTTACAGTATTGTTTCAGATAAGTGGCTTGGTTTCCAAGTTTCTCAAAATACAATTGATGTATAATCGTTTTCTTGTTTCAGAAACATTCTTACTGTAAGAAGGCATGAGTCAGGATAACACTAAGTTAGAGCAACTTTGGTATCTGTTTTGTCTTTAACAGTATACTTTATTTATTTAAAATTCTTTAAAAATTATTTATTATAATATATCATATTTAGTTTCTTTAAAGAATTAAGTAAAAAATTTTAATAATCATTATTTAAAAGATTATTATATATAAAAAAACTACTATACACTGTAACTAAAAACTAGAAATCATATATAATTTTATATTATATCTAATAAGCTAGTAAATACTAGTCAAAAAAATGCAAATTAATCACAATTTAATTACAATTTGACCATAGTTTAACTAAAAATCAAAGGTTGAATTTTATTTTTTAATCAAATTAATCAAAAAAATTGATCTATATTTGATCTAAAAAATATCAATCAGCCTAAAATCAGTAATTAATTGGTTAATTTTAAAATTAAACCTAAATTTAAAGTCTAATTTTAAGTTGAATTTTAAAATACACCTAAATTCAGAGTCTGATTTTAGATTGAATTTTAAAATTAACCAATCAGTTACTAATCTTAGGCTAATTAGTATTTTCTAAGTTGAATATGAATTGATTTTTTTGACTGATTTGATATGAATTTGATCAAAAAATAAAATTTGACCTCTAATTTTTAGTCAAATTATAGTCAAATTATGATCAAATTGTGGTTAATTTGCATCTTTTTAACTAATAAAAATAGTTTGCATTCTTATCTAATACTTATAAAAATTGATTTTCTGAACTTGAACTAATTTAAAAAATTCAAAAATTAAAATAAACTAAATTGAACTGAACTTTATTTTTTAAAAATATTTAGTTCAGTTCAGTTTATAAAAACTTTATAATATTTGTTAGCAATAAATTTAACTTTTTACTTAATAGACAAATTACAATAATTACAAAATAGATTTCTTCTGTTTTTTCTACAAACATTGGAATATTCTTTTATAAGGTATCAATAGAAACTTTTTTATTTTATATTACTATTATAAAAAATTTTTATTTTTATTTTATGAAAAATTCTTGCTTTGTATAAACCACTATTGTTATTCATTTATACCAAATACTTTAGAAAAAATTTTTGTTTTCTGATTGTACATATGTACGTGCATACTGATACCTTGAAAAAATTTTTTTTCTAATTTTAATTTAATTGTACATATATACATGCATGTTTACACCAGTACCTTGGAAAAATTTTATTTTATAACCTGTATTTTATTGGCATTAATATAAACAATCATGATTCTGTAAAAAATAGCTTATAAATCCAAATTCTGTAATATTTTACTGTGATTAAGAACAATTTCTGTGATTAGCTGCGTTTAAGAAAAATTCTGCGGTGTTCTGTGAAACACAGCAAATCATCGTCCTGTACCCGGGCAATTGATTTGCATCAGCCAATCAAACAAACTTCTGCCTATGTGTCTGGTGGACATTAGTAGCTTACCCACAAAAAATTTTCCGAATTAAGTAAAAAGATTTTAAAGTAATAAATATCATCTTTAGGGTTAGGATTAAGGATGAGGATGGGCGTGGCTTATACTAAAATTTCACGAGGAATTTTTTTTTATTAGAACGCATGAGGCAGTTTCATAGCGATTTTTTAAAAAGACGTGATTTTCACGTAACACCTGCTCCTTCAATCTCATTAGCTAGAATCACGTGCCGGAAAATATTTGTGGGTGAGCTACGGATGCGGGTTAGGGTAATACGGATGCTTGTATAACAATGTCTATGTAGTGTAACCATTTTCCGATATTATTACTGTAATCAAGATTTGATTTACATTCTACGAAACTTAAAAAATAAAGATGGCAATAAAGCACTTAGAAAAACTTTCGACAGATTACCTTGAACTCCTTGATGATAAAGAAGATTTTAATGTAATCATTAATGTTGGAGAATCGCCAAACACCAAAGTATTCCGAACACATTCGAATGTTTTAAGATATAGATCATTATATTTTCGGAATAAATTGGAAAACGTTACCAAAGATACAAATAATATCAAAACAATTAATTTAAACCATATTTCTATTCAAAAATTTGAAATTATTATTAAGTAAGTTGCTAACTTGGATATATTAATAATATCAAATATCAAAATATTCATTAAAAAACTAATCATAAAATCTAAATTCCGTATACAAATATAATGAAGATATATTTATGGAGGGGTGGTTTCATTGGAAAATCAAGAAGCATCATTAATTTTTGAACTTATGCTCATTACTTCGGAGCTTCTTTTAGAAGAATTAGCTATTAATTTTGAAAAGCATTTAATTGAAACAAAAGCTAATTGGCTTCGTTTACATTTTACACGCATTTATCAAACATGCTTCCAAGATGATCAGTTTCAAAATTTACAAAAATGGTGTAATGATTTTTTAGTAAAGTATCCAAATAAGATTTTTGACTCAGAAGATTTTACAACACTTCAAGAAAATGCATTAGTCACTCTTATTAAACGAGATGATTTACAAATGAAAGAAATAAAAATTTGGAATTATGTAATTAAATGGGGCATTGCACAAAATCCAGATTTATCATCTGAAGAACCAGAAAAGTGGACTAATGAAAAGTTTCTAGCTTTAAAAAATATATTAAAGAATTGTTTACCTCACATCCGTTATTTCCAAATATCTGGTGACGATTTTGTTGATAATGTTCAACCATATCATCAAATTTTAGATAAAAACCTTTGGAATGACATTATAAAAAGAGCTGTAAATCCAAATCGACAAATATCATCAATAGTTCTTCCACCTCGAATAATTTTAACATCCGAATTACCAACACGTACGACGGATCCATTTTCAACAATTATTACTGAAGAACACGCAGCAGAAATTGCGACATGGATTGATAAGAGGAATACACCATATTCAATAACAAATAACCCGTATGAGTTTAAATTACTTCTTCGTGGAACCAGAGATGGTTTTACTAAAGATTCATTTTGGGAAAAATGTGATAAGCAAGCAAATACTATTGTGCTAATGAAAGTTAAAAACTCCGATGAAATTATTGGTGGTTATAATCCGCTAACATGGGATCAATCAATTGAAGATTGGGTAAATTGCAATGATAGCTTTATTTTTTCATTGAAAAATGGTACTATGAGTTCCTCTATTTTAATTCGTGTAAAAAACCCACAATATGCAATTTATTGTGATTCTATTCATGGTCCATGTTTTGGTGATCTTCGGATGTACGATAATTTTAATCAAGATAATGGATGTTATTATGAATTTAATGGTTATTATGAAAAAGCAATTAGAAATGCAAATGCATACGGAAATTTTTCAGTAACAGAATACGAAATAATCCGAATGCAAAGAAAATAAAGTAGAAATAAAGTTAAATATAATTAATGTCCAGAACTTAACCTGAGTTTTTTAATTAATGTATAAACAGATTATACGTGATGATAAGAGTGATCTTAATTGTACTTCTGTACTTACTAAGCAAATAATCATTCACAATTAAATTTCATAATCAGAAATAAGTTTACTTTTATTTGGAAGGTGAACTTTTACTGATTTCTGGATTTATCAATATGATCAATATGAGCAATAATGTCATAAAACCTTAACTTATGTCGTCACGTCCGTGATCCGTGACAGGTTAGTCACTGATTTCAACCACTGTCCGACTATGCCTCTTAGAACTGATCCAAATCATGATGAAAAAATTATTGTATTTAGTGATTTGAAAGGCTTATTTGTTACGAAGTTAAAGTTGAATATATAAAAAAACGATTTGATCGTATTTAGTTATTTATTTTTTTTTGCAATTTTATAAATTAATTTTTTTTTATCTAACAAAAGTATACAAATTAAAAGTTTAAATAACCTTATCGACTTCTAATAAGACTTTTAAAAGGGAACCAAACTTTTAATAAAGTTTATAAAAAAGTTTATAAAAAAATAATTAGTATGAAAAGTCCTTCAAATGCCTCGAGGTTATGCAAATTTGGATATACAGTTGCATCTTCCTAAGTGTATCCTGTTGAGATCATAGTGAAAAAATTAAAATTTTGCATTTAGAGAGGTTTTGCACTTATAAATAATAAAATATATAAGGTTTTTATAAGTAAGGGTCAAACTATATTGTGCATTTAGAGAGGTTTTACATAGTACTTGTACTTAGAAGTTGTGCAGCAACTGCGTTGCGCAGCGACCTTATTAATGTTTTTTAGTCATAAATGAAAGGATACATGAAAATTTTAACACTAATGATGATATAAAACAACTATTAGTTAAGAAAAATATCCATTATTATGGATTACTTATAAAGAATTCGAAAATATTCAAAAGATAGGGCAAGGTAGATTTGCAACAGTATATTGTGCTGAGTTTGAAGGATCATGCAATCTGTAACTTATTATCATTCTGTATTTGATTTTATTCAAATGATTATATAGATAGTAAAGTTATAGAGTAACACCCGATGTGAAATCTTAGTTTTAAGAAACTTTCGATTCAATTGTAAATTTTGTGGCAAAAAGTTTTCAATGTAAAAAATCTTGATATATGAAATTTTTAACTGGAATAGGTAAATTCCTTATATCGAGTCACTTGAATAAATAATCCATTTGGTTCGATGCAGGAAAGTAATTGACATTTTTACTATTTCACAATTCCGTCAAGTGATTTTCAGTATTGAGATTAGTAAACTACTTTACTGAAACTTGCAATTTTAATACTATTTGCAATTTACTATAGTTTTGCATAAAATATACGTTAGCAATACGCCTACTACTATTTTCTAAATTGTATAAAAAATTATTATGGTTATTAATAGCCACAGGCATAAAGCATAATAATAATCCATCTTGAAACATGAGAATCATGAATAATAACCAATTGTAAGAAGTTGATACAAAAAGTTAATAATTTTCGGTAACCCATATGCCAATATCTTTCAAAATTTGAGCCAACTCATCTATCGAATAAGGGCAACCTTCCCTTGGGACATGAACAAACAATACGGTTCCAGGGATTGATTTTTTAGCATTTTCGCATAATGAAACGTAAAATGTATATTCACAAAGGTATCTTCCAGCATTATCACTTCGTTCAATCTTTTTCCATTCTTTTTTAAGACAGAGATGATCTACCAAACGATCCACATCGACATCAGTTTCTATTTCTTTTTGATCATAATTTGGGCAAACACCCTCCTCAGGCATTTTTTCGTCATTATCCTTCAAACAATAACCATCTTTGTGTGCCAACTTTTCGATATGAATAATGTTATCATGTCCATGACCGACATGAATATAATATTTATATATTTTTTTGTCAGTATCATTTTCTTTGTTGGTATCAATGGTATCAAGCTGAAGTTTGGGAATTATTTCTTTATGAAGTTCGGGAATTATTTCTAATAATGGCCCATATTCAACTGGAATTTCTTTCGTATCGAATCTAACTTTTTTTATATTATTATTGTGGTCTTTTACTTCGACCTCTTTGCCGGTAAGTTGTTTAACTGCTTGCCAACTTGGGTTAGTTGGTGGTCGTGGTTCCCCGAATGGCTATATATATATACATAGATTTTTATAATATATATTTTATTTTTATTATTTTATTTACATGAAAGATATTACTTACCTCAAAGCCTGTAAATATTACAAATTCTTCAGTTATTACAGATTCTTCTGTCTCTTCTGTCATAACGAATTATATGTGAGAAAACTCCGAAAATGAAATTCATGCTTTTTTTGTATTATATATATAGTGTGATCCACAATATACATACACTTTAACGCCAGTCACAATCAGCTGCTTATATTCCTATTATTAACGTGGCAAATGTAACGTAACACTTTGCCGATGGTTGACATCAAATAAATACCTGGACTTGACGATAAATGGGAAACCTGTATTTTATTATTATTAGGATTTTTATTATGAAATACCGTATATTACCGAAAATAAGCACCCCCTTAATTTGTATTATATCCGAAAATAAGCACCCCCTTTCAAAATAAATAATTTTTTATAATTAAGCATTTTATATTTAATATAATAACGGTAATAATATGAAATTTTATTTATTTAATATAATTTAACAACTTTTTTTCGTTTAACAACTTGCGGTATTTTTTGTTTACGTAGAAATATAATTAATTAAACATCATGATTAAATATATTTTTTAATCCAGATTATGCATAATTACAGTTATGTTAGTGGCTATGTCACCTAAACCAGAAACTCATTAAATTACTTTGCAGTGTTATAATCAAGGAGTTGCATGTACTGGCCTTTTCTTATTACCATCGGGATTGCCCATGTGATTGATGTCAATGCACCACTGCTTAGGCTTCCATTTCGGTCTGTTGACTTACTGTCAACTTGAAAAAAAATCACAAAAAAAATTTTTTGGTTTGGACCAAAAAATGGAAAATAAATAATTTGTTTCCGAAAATAAGCACCCCTTATAATAAAAAGGGGGTGCTTATTTTCGGTAATATACGGTAAGATATAAATTTATAGGATCGTTATTTTAGAATTAAAAATTTGCGTTAGGTCAAAAATTAAATACAGAGTTTCATTAAGGTTAGAGTGAAAACTTATGTTAGTATGATAATAGGAAAAGCGCTACGGTGCAAATCATTTAAAGACATCCAAAATCATAACTCCTCAACTAATATTTAAAATTTTGCAAAAAAAAATTCGTTATATTGTAGTTCTAGATAAGTTCTACAAAGGTACTTTTTTTTTTTGCAAATTTAGACTTATCCATCGAGGAGATACAATTTAAAAAAACTTAACGTAATTTTAATATGGCTTTACATGGCGAAAGCAATCATATCATCACCATATAAGGATAGATTACACAAATTGTTCATCGATGCGTAATTATGTACAAAAAAAAAAATGTTACAGTTACATATTCTAGAACAAATGAAATTTGCTTTCTAGAATTTCTGTTTACGCAGTAGGCATTTATTCTACATTTACTACACGTATTTTATTTCATAATCGAGAGTGAGTACACATACATATGTAAAATTTTATACTACGTATTCTTAATTTATTGCTAGTACGTAGATGGTTTTCACTTGTCCTGAGCTTTTATATATCAGATTAATACAAAATTTGATTCGATCTTTTAAGCTATTTCTTTCATCGCAAGATTGTTAGGACCCTTCCACACATTACAAAACATAATACGTACCAGAATATTGTGGGTGTATTCGGGTGAAGCTGGAGCTGAAACATATGTTCATAAAACAACCAGTTACGTACAATGTTTGCTGATAAAGGTCATACCGATGAAACGTTTGATATTGGTTACGTATTGTCTTTATCATGGGATTGGAAAGTTGTGTATGAACATAATGCATTTGAAAGTTCTCAAAAATCGAATGAAACAGGAAATCTTGTCGAAACATATTGTGCTGGTCATGAAATAGATAATAATTATCGAAGTGGAATTGGCGGTGGTGAAGATAGGCATAAGGCATTCGATCGTAAAAGTCAGCCGTAAATATTAATGAACTTAAAACGATTATTTTAAATACTTACAGTAGATTAATAGACGCTCTGACACTTATAGTTCATGAAATTGAATCGATTATTTGAATACTTAGATTAAACTAATTTAGCTCAAGTAAACAAAGAGTAAATATTCATGAACTTGAACCGCTTTTTTTATAGAATTAAATGGTTACTTTAATTACTTAGTTTAATTAATATTTTTTTATATGTACGTACTCATGCATTAAATTAGTGTGAATAAAATGGAATCAAATAGTAAATATTCATGAACTTGAATCGCTTTTTTAAATATTTAGATTAACAATACTCTTTATGCTCACCTAATTCAACACAACGATTTTAAATACTTAGGCTAATTAATATTTTTTTTTATACTTATCCTCTAAATTAATGCGAATAAAGTAAAATTAAATAATGCGAAATAGAGTCAATAGGACCAGCTTTATTAATACAGTATTTCGAATAAAAATAAAGTACAGAGTAAAGTACAGAGCAATATATTAAAGAAATTACACATTTATTGATAAATTAGATTATTCAAAAAATAAAATATATACATATATAAAAGTGAGCATTTGTTAGTTGGTTATCCAGGCCACACCACGTGGAGGTCAATGCCCAAGTGACCCATGTACCACACTTTGGTGGATTTGAAATTAAGAAAAAATTTGGGAGGGTGTAAAGAGAGGTGTATGTATTAAAACTTAGAATATGATCCTCCTGCCATTAGAAGAAATTTGTAAAATAAGAACTACCTTTGACGTCTTTGACCATTAACGATTGCGTTAATGCAAGAATAAAAATTGTTTTTATTCGACAAGAAGATCAAATTCCCAGCCTTTTTGGCTGCATGCTTTGCAGCACATAAGAATGCACTCGCAAAAGAAACAACTACAGTGCCATGGGCAACACATCTATTTTCATGAGCATATCTTCGCATGACAGTCTCATGTGAGAAAATGATAATGTTGCCTAAAAATTTAAATTTATTAAAAAAAATTTTAGATTATTAATATATATTTATCTAATTTTTATAATAACATAAAAACAAGAATTAAATTACCTATCGAGCCTCAACGTGTATAATTCTTGCATTGAATCACAATGGTGATCCCAGTGATTTGGCATATAATATCTTTACCCTTATCACCAGGTCCACTATAAAAAAAAAAAAAAATTGAGTATTTGTGTCATTATCATTAACCAACAAAGAAAAGACGCATGACTGGAATCCTCAACAGTCACGCTTCAATGTTAGAGTGTATCTTATTCACCAACTTCCCAGCAGGGACACTTCCTAATACAGAAAGTGCCTCTCTAATGCAGAGAGGGCCAATTAAACTACAGGAACATTCATAACTGATAGAAAAAAACATTCAACCATCAAAATAGTCAGCCATAATGAGCTTTCAACTCTCTATCAGATTTCATTATACAGATGTGGCAGCATAACTTCAGATACACTATGATTTGGCAAATAATCAATGAGAAAACTCACACTGTATGTACTAATTCCATATCCATCCCCATGAAAGCACAGCCTTTTCTAAAGCCCATGCTTTTCAACACTTCGATAATATCCCACTCTAAGATTTTTTCTCTCATAGTGGTATTATGTTTTATGAGAACACGAACAACTGCTCTTTCTGTATTTGACATATTTGTAAAGAAAATTTTTAGAAAAAAGTTAATGGATCGAAAAGGCACTAAGCAGGGTAATATTCCCATTAAGTAGTATAACCAATCCAGTATAATTCAAGTTGATAGGTAAATATGATTAAAATGACTTGCTGCATATGGTAGTCCTATTGTGGCTGACTTAGGCGAAGCATATTCATCGTTATTTCCAGGAGCATATTCTGTTTCAGTTTTTGATGCATAAATCACAACTAATATAAACTGCATTTTTCAAATAAAATTTAATTCTGGTATGTATATCTAGGGATGAGCAAATTGACTATAAATGATTATGTTTGTTCATAACCGAACCCATCCCTACGCATATCAGACCAAATGATACATGCATGCAATCTTTTCAAGTTAGGAAAAGGTGTGTATTGAAGAAAAAGGACATTAATGAAAAAGGAGCTGGAAAAGAATATGTACCTGATAATCAAATGGTGAAGATCCGAAAGATTATAGTTACAAGAATGTTGACAAGACCAAAGCTGAATTACTGAATAAACGTATAATGCTGACGAATATCATCAAAATGGAATAGAAATTAAAAACTGATGAGAATGATGCATTCGATCTCATCAAAAGTCTGGTGAAGATGAATGTAAATCATTCAAATGGTACGTATTCGAAATCTGTTGAAGATGACAATTAGAAAGGATAGTATAATCTTGGATTTTGTCATGAGAATTAAATAGATGAGCATAAGGCATCCAGTTATTGTAAAATAGCTGCTAATAATGATTTTAATAATGATTATGAGTCTAATTATAATGGCAAAGAGATCATTGCGTGTGAGATGAATAATAGTAGAGGGGGGAAAGGATAATGATGATGTTTGTTATGATGTGGAATGTACTAAATTTATCTTTGTTGAATTACAAAACAGCCCAAATTATTAAACAATAAATGTTTATGAACTTGAAATTTTTATTTGAAATGCCTATTTTAATAAAAGTTCTTTATACTACATATATGTACTCATCCATAATTAACATGAATATGCATGATTTAATTTCATTCTATTTGTGTTAATTTAGAAAATAGGTATAAATATGTATGTATATGCCATTATTGTTCTCTAATTAATTCATTTTTCTTGTTAATTTAGTGTGCAAATATGTATAAAGAAAATTTGTTAATCAAAAAGGTTCAAGAAAATGTCAAGAAAGTGTCAGGGAAATGAAAAAGCCGAGAAAAATAATTAATTAAGAAAATTTTGTGTGTGACCTGTTGCAAGTTACACAAAGATGTTAATGATCAAATCAATAAATAGACTGCCACCAATATGTACATACGTACATTGAAAAAATCAATAACTTTAACAGCCCATATATCGATGAATTTTGAGGCTGTCTTAATGATATACATAATACATATTCAAAAGAAAACTTGGCTGTTAAGCTTTCTTTTGACTATTAAATAATCAAGTTAGTTTCGAAATTCATTAAGATATGAGTTGTTAAAGTTAAAGTATTGATATTTCTTAAATCGCAATCTGCTTAATTTCTAATGATGGCTGCCCAAATATTCAGAACAAAGCATTTCTTGATCTGTTTTAGTCTTAACTCTTACACTGTGATTTTATTATTTTAATATTATTAACAATTCTATTTTAAAATTGATAGTTCTTATAAAGCCTTTTCACAGTCCTACTGAAAAGTTATTGCGTGGCACAGGAAAGGTAAGATAATAATCAACACAAAAAAATATCTCGAATGATTTAAGTCCATCTTAAAACTAATAAAAATTATATGTATATAGATACATAATAAATTAAAAAGGTATATTAGTGATATTAATATTTGCTAAAGATGGCATTTAAATGAACAAACAATCTTGAATTCTGATTTAAATGTGGTATAGGCACAACCAAAAATAAAAAAGTAAATGAAGCGGTATGTAAAATTAGATAAGAGTGGCAATTAGAATAGATAATTGAATTTTTATTTGCTATCCAAATGGTCTAGACTAGTGTTTCTGGCAAAACTATTTTCCAAATCCGAAACATTTCACCCAGAGGAACTTTAGTTTCGCCCTATAAGTCTGAAACTTTCTGAAACTAGTTTTGCCCAATTTAATCTGCAAATAATTTGCAAAATTGGGTTTCGCCCAAAACACTGGTCTAGACACTGTCAAAAATGAGGAAAGGTATTAAATTTGCTAAAGGTAACAATTCGAATGATAAAATTATCTTTAATTCCGATATAAGTATGGCATAACCAAGAATGAAAAAAAGGCAATTGAGTAATGTAAAATCTGTTAAGGGTAAAAATTCAGACAGAAAGCTGATCACCTGAATATCATAGGTACAGCCAAGGATCAGAAAAAGATATTTGAGTGGTAATTGAAATCGCTAAAGGTAGCAGTTTGAATAAACAAAGCAGTCTTGAATATATGGCATCAGCAAAACCAAGGGTGAAGTAAAAGGCAATTGAGTAGTATATGAAATCTGCTAAGGTTGAAATTCGAATGGATAGTTGATCATACAAATAACATACAGCAAGGATGAATAAAGACACTTGAGTAGTAATTGAAATTCACTAAAGGTGATTATTTGAATAAACAAAGTGGTCTTGGATACTGATATAAATATGGCATCAGCAACAACTAAGGATGAAAAAATGGCAATTGAGTTGCATGCAAAATCTGCTAAAGGTAAAAATTTGAATAGATAATTGATCATCAGAACAACATAGGCTCGGCCAGGAATCACTTGAGTGGTAATTGAAATTCACTAAAGGTGCAATTCAAATAAACAAAACGATCTTAGATGCAGATATAAATATGGCATTGGCACAACTATAGATGAAAAAGGTAATCAAATAGTATGTGAAATAAGGTGAAAGATTTTTAGATTTCACGATCTTCTGTGATATTTTGTTTATTTTTAATTTTAATTATACATAAATATATGATATGAATACATATTAATTTTAAATATATATTTTTTCAGAGTAAGAAGAAAGAAAAACAAAATATTTTAGTCATGAGTGCATTCATCAAATTCTTCAAGAACTTTTTTCAGAACTCGATGATGAGAATGATATTTTCTTACTGCAAAGATGGCAGCTTTTCTGGAAAGTCCAAGTTCATAAGCACTCATAAAGCGTGCAGAATGGCAAGTGAAATGTCGAATCTTTGTTAAATCAATAGAGTTTAATGCTTTTGGAACAGTTTTTTTGAGATCCTTAAAAGTGTAATCACAATTAAGCCTTGCATAACGTTTTGCCTCAGCCCAAAAAGATTCAATATAATTAAGTTCACAATAGTACTTAGGGTAAAAAATGCACATATGACTAGCTGCTTCAATTACCTAAATTACTTATAAATAAGTAATTTTTTTTTTTTTTAAAAAAAAAAAAAAAACTTATTCACCTCTTGTAGGTGTGATTTTTGAGCTGCAAAATCAGGTTGGGCTGAAAGAATACGTGAAGTGCAACAGTCTAGGTTGTTTGGATCAGGCTTATTTTTTTTACATATATTGCACTTTCTTATAAGGCCTGGTATTCACAAATTTCGTTCTTCAAGAACCAGTTTAATTCCCTTAGGTCTTACTACACCATTATTATCTACATAGGTCATTATATGCTCAGTAACATCAGGTTTTACACAATTACGAAGAAGTGGTTTTTTTGTACCATTTCTCATGCCCATTTGTGTAACTAAAAGGGCATCTTCAGCAAATGAACTATAATTGCTGCTATGATCAAACATGAATAGAGCTATCTTGTCAGGATGTGTTCATTCAAATATTGGTATAGCATGGTCAACTACTTGTTCAACTAAATTATCAGTTGTCCACCAACCATCACGATTTACATCTGGGTGGATAGTAATGCATGCTTTGGTATACTTAAGACACATATAATCAGAAAGTAAGTTATTTATAGTACATTCATATTCTGATAGTTTGAGACACCCGATAGATTCACAGGTAAAATCACTAACATGAATACTAGGACCCTGTGAATAAGGATAGGAATCAAAATTAGTCGATTGGTTAGTCAATAATTAAAAGTTTAGTTGACTGATTAGTTGGCAAAAATACTGTTTCCGATGGATCATTGGTACTGTTCCTGATAGGATAAAAAAAAAATCTATTTACGTACTGTTCCTGATAGGTTTATAAAAACTGGCTACTATCATAATCCCTGATCACTATATCAATATCACAAGAAATTAACAAATAATACCTAATCCATATGTGAATAAGCGGAAACTTCATTTCTGCTAATTCCCAATGGATCAGGATACGTATTAATATTACAAATATCAAAAAATTTGGCTGACCACTATTATTGTCAGCCTGAATGAACACTATTACATATTGCCCAGCCTGACTATAAGATCAACACGTAACATAATTTGTCACTTAATCACAGCACTAATAAACAATACTACAAAACACACGAATAGAATATCTTCTCACTGTCTTATGTAGTTGCCAGTTATTTCTAGAATCATTTGTATCTTATTATCCTTTTCCTTTTTTTTTCTCTTTCAAGATATCTGGCCTGTTTGGTCAGGCTATCTTGCCAATCAGTATCCGGCTTGTCTAGCCAAGCTATACAATTCTATCTGTCAAAATCTATTCACTAGCTGGGTAGAAGGAATTAACGAAGAGCTAGACTTATGTTGAGCCAAAATCATTTCCTTTATATGCCTTATACTCATGACCTCATACTTACTCAAGTGTCATATGTCACTTCATTTCTCTGTGATCAGATATTGATCTTATAACAAATGACTGCCCTATGACATTGTTCATGGCATGTTAATTCAAAAAAAATAAGATTTGGAAATAGTTTGTATGAAATTAGTATGTTCATTTAGTAAAACTTATGCAATTCAAAAATTTTCACTATATTTTGCGCAAAACAATGCCTATGGGCATTATTTTCAGACATAAAATTCAAAGAGAGCTAATAATTAATTGAATACAGTACAAATATATTCTTATTTTAGCTCTCTTAATTACATGTCTTGAATAATGCTCATGGGCATTACTTACTCATAGATACAATGCTATAGTATTTTAAGGATTATATTTTAGGTAAGTTGAAATAAACATTATCGAATAATTATAGTCATGACTTCATTATAACCAAGCATTACTATGAGAAATCAACTTCGAGATTCCTTTAAGAACTCTATCAGGAATAGTACATAAATCGGAGGTTTTTTATCACATCAGGAATAGTACTGATGATCCCCACTTTTTGTGATTAGTCGAGTCCTTATCTGTAATTTTGACCTTATAGTATATTCACCCTTTGGGCTCCAATACATTTTCATGCCATTTTTTGCATAAAACATGGTCTCATCTTGGGTAACAGGAACTATTTCTGGCATATCGGAAGAAAGTTCTGGCAAGATAACTTGTTCTAAATTTTCACCCTCATATGTGGCCATTTGACTTTGTAAACTAGCCATTTTTTGCAAAAAGTGGTTCCTATATTCTACCACATCTTCACGTTCATGGCTGTCAAAAAACATTTTTTTTGTATGGATTTGGTATTTCCATCCCAATAATTTTAACCACTTGCATGCAGTTGACCTACTAATAGTTGTCTTATATGTAATTCCAAAAGTAAGCATAATACTGCTAACATAGTTTATAAAATTTGAAATGGTTAATTTAAACTTATTTGTCTCCAAATACTGATTTATTTGAAGTTGAACGTTTTTATTGTGTATTAAAGATTTTATCTTTATATGCTGACCATGCTTTGATTTTATTAATTTTCCTTGGTTTTTCCATTGATTTGCCCAGGTACGAATAAGCCTTGCATACCATGGGCCTTTACCAAGACTCTCAGCCAGAAGCTTACTGGCATCCATTTTCATGAAATGTTGATTTTGAACAAGATGGAGATATTGTCTCATTGTATTAAGTCGTAAATTAACCGTTTCAGATTTTAATAGTCTGTTTAATGATGATAATGCAGAATTATTATCATTAGGCTACTGTAGAAGGTCTTAGTAGATGAACAAACGGGTTTTGGTACTGTCAATTGATTTTGATTGACGGGTTCAAGTGCTGGAGGTTCATCATTTTTGCAAGAGGTAGCATTGGTCGATTTAATATGTTGCAAAGGCGATTTATTCTTTCAATATGTGGTAATGGCTTTTTGACATTGTCTTGCGTGTTTATTTTGTTTTGGCATTTTTATTTACTTAAATTACAAGTTTCGTTAAGGTATGTATGTAAACATATTGAAAAAGTTAAATGAAATATAATCTAATCAAGTCTTCTTACGTACATATTTATAACTGATACATAGTATCACTATATTGTCTAGGAAAGCAATCAATTTCAATTATACATGCATAAGTACATACATATCAGTTACATATTCAAACAAAACTTACTCAAAGCCAGTTTCAGAAATACATACGTGCATGCTACGTACGGTATGTTTGTGTAATAATGCCCACCTATGCATTATTTTGAGTAGTACATAAAATTATACATATGACAATATCATATGTATTTACTAATTAAACTTAGTGATATGACCTGTTATTACCTTGTCATAGTTCAGCACTTGCTTCAATAGAGCCCGCAAATAGAGCCAATGGGCTATGAATGGAGTTAATGGATATGCACTATGTACATATGTAGTTTTTTGAGCTTTGTGAATAGAGCCCAAAAGTTAGTATCTATTGGCTCCATTGAAGCAATGAAATTTAGAGAATTGGTTCGAGTTTCAAAGCTTTCAGGTCTTGTCACGTCGCAATTGGAAACAGAAATAAATACGTAACTAATTGGAATCTGGCTTATTTTTGTTATGTTGAATGCTTCAATTTGATATGTGCTACGTAAGTATAACTCTTCTCAAGTCTAGTGTGACAGGGTTTCAAGTTACTAAATTGTAAACTTTGTTCACAATGTCACATGGGTCATAGGTAATTGCAATTGTTATAATAATGACAGATCAATGTAAGTATATAGTATATAAAGGCAGATAATACGAATTGGATTCTTTTCTTTCTCTTTCTTACAATCAGTAACAACTTTTTACAATAATAATAGGGACAAATAAACATGAAAAGTACCTTTATTTTTATTAAGGAAACATCATTCTTTAGATAACATCAAATACTAGGAATTCCACAGACTTCAAGAATCTGTATCACTCTCGTCTTAGCATTTTTCAGAATAGTCGATCTTACCCTTTTACAATGCACTTCGCAAGAATACCTCACTGACTTATTACAATTTTGAAGAAAATGAACTCAAATCAGACAATGAAAAAACATTAGCAAATGCACTTTGCAAGAACACCTCACTAACTCAGACCTTGGAGACATCAATTTAGGTAGGTGTAAAGAATGTCTATTAATTTAAGTTTAAAATAAATTATTCAATGATCATGAATATTTACTATTTAATTTTTTTTTCTTTTTTTTATTTGCGTTAACTTAGTTTAGGTATGTATAAAAATTTTTATTAATCTAAGTATTTAAAGTAGTATTCATATTTATGAATATTTCTGTGTTTACTGTTACAATCTAGTTTTTTTTTTTTATTTGGATTAATTTAGGAACATTTATTAATTCAAGTACTTAGAATGAGTAATTCAAATTCACAAAGATTTGTTATTTAATTTCTTTTTTTGCATCAATTTAGACGAGTGTAAATAAAATTAAATTATTAATAAATATTTAAAATCTAATGTTAATTTAGGTGTGTATAAGTGAGTGCTGCCAAGGGAAAATGAGATTTCAGAGCTAAATCGATAAATAACAATTGATAAAATTGAAAGTCCAAAGTCTTATTTTCTCTTGGCAGAATTCAAATGAAGTGAAATAATAAATGAATATGTACGTAATTATTGATTATTATAGGGATTCCAGTTATAGGAATGTACATATTTTAATGAAGATAATGCAAACGAAGCATGAACTGTATTAGACATGTGATCATGATGACGATTCAAGAATTGACAAGCAGAATTAAGGATATTGACGATTGTATGAAGGGTTAAACTAGAACTAATAAATCAGATTCGATGGACTAGGTGGTGTCAAAAATTAGTAAAGTTGAATAGTATATAGATTGTATGTCGAAATCGAATTTTTGTAGATTCCAAATTAAATTGTTTGCAACAAGATTCTAAACTGATAGAAAATGAGAAATTCAATCCACTTAATAAGTTGATTTAAGATTAACTTAAAATTTAGTAAAAATAATTTATAAAAAAAATAAATAAAAATAAATAAACAATATTAAAATTTCTACATATTTGCAATCACTCTATACGTACTGTAAATTTTTTTAAAATGTCCAAATTATATGTATGAATACATATTAAAATATCCATTTTCTTTCGAAAAGTTTAGTACTAAATTTCAGCAATTCTGTTAAATGATGTATCAAAATTTATTATGTGAATATAGTATAAAGAGGATTTATTATCCTAAGTATGTATATAAAATAAGTGATTCATGAACATTTGTTACATACATGCTACATAACAATAAGATAAAATCAAACTTGGATTATTTTTGTACAGTATATATTCTAGAAACTACTATGTATGCAGTATCATTTGTTCTGGAACATATATGCATTGATTATTGTGTCATTACTATAATTATCAATATTATTTCCTTAATTAATGACTTGCTTAGTGGTGCAACATTCAATATGTTTTTGATGCGATTAGATGATTTGCACTGTAGTGTTACCAATAATCGGGGTCAGTTAAAGCGGAGAGAGTTTTAGAGTTACCTTTTTGATGCAATTAGGGTTAATAGGCTATATAAAATATCAAGAATGTAATTTATGCAGTATGACGATCATATATTGAATTAACTTGCTTTAGCCGACTACCAATAATCGACGGCACAGTCACATGACCTTTCAGCCAACGAGAGATTAATATTAAAAAAAATTTTACAAAAATCGAATTTAAAAAAAATGCACAAATTTAATTATTTAAAATTATTAATTACATTTATTATTTATAAATGCTGCAATGCATAATAATCAACCATAATATTGTGTATTTCTATTATAAGTTTTGCATACCAACTTCATACTGTAATTCGGGAATCGGCGATTCGGTTGCTACTCTAATCCAATTCTTGCATAACCTACAGTGGCTAAGTCGAAATAGGCATGTTAGATTTGGTAGGATAGTTTATCCGTAGGTAAGTACTCGTCTCTTCTCTTTGTGTCTTTTCTTTCAACCTATACTTCTATTAACCTTTGCTTTCTCTTGTCTTCCTTCTACTTTCTTAACCTGGGTTACGATACGACGAATCGGGTTGGAGTCCTTCTCTTGTGTTAATGGCTTGGTCACGTGACTTATGGCAAATGAACGAAATTGCGGCTCTAATAGATTCAAAGGGGCAAACAATAGTGATTACGATAGATTTTAACGATAGTCTAGTAGTTGGTATGGGATATACTTTCACTTTTAATTAGGGGTTCAATACTTTAAGTTTATTTAAGCAAATGTATATACTTGGAGGTATTGCTGTTAATTCTTACTTTTCTCCTAGGCGAAAGGCCCTTTATTTATAATAAAACTTTTATTTACATTTGAGGATTATTTCCTCTACATTATCTATTTACAATACTTCATCCCTAAAGCCCCTTTTCTAACCATAATAACCAAAAACCTAATGCCCCCTATACCGTCGTTCTACCTGAAGTAACCAAAGTAATAAAAGTAAGAAAAGTAAGATTTCTCTTACTTTTTATGTAACCAGTTACTCGGGTAGATGTCAGGACCTAATTTCGATGATCAGTCATGTAAGACTGTGACCGATTTCAGGGCTCACAGTACAAACAGTCAAATTCGTACAAACAAACAGTCAAATTTGTACAAATTGACAATCAAATTCATATATAACACTTTTAATTAAATCATAATATCTTTTGACCTAGTAACTTAAATTATATAAATTTGGTACCATTTGATTCATCTAATTTTGACAAATCAAATAGTACCAAATTTATATAATTTAAGTTACTAGGTCATAAGATATTGTGATTTAATTAAAAGTGTTATGTATAAATTTGACTATCAATTTGTACAAACTTGACTGTCAATTTGTCAGTTTATATGAATTTGACTGTTTGTTTATATGAAATTGGTATGTAAAATCTATACTATCTTTCCATTTACATTACAATGTTTGCTTTCTTTCATGCTTTAATATGTCTGCAACTAGTTTTTATAGTAGAATTAACTTTTCTTTCAGATTATCAAGAAACTTTTGAGAATTGTGAAAAGTCTTCAATTCATTAAGTATATGTTGTATACAATATAATTTTTTTTTTTTTTTTAATATTAATGATTGTATACAATATAATTATATAGTATTAAAAACATTAATTATATATGTTTTTCTTAAAAATATATATATATTTTTTTAAAACTTAATATAATCATATATGTTTTTATTCAGTTATGATTTCAAAATTTTGTTTAATTATATTTTCAGAATTTTGTTTACTTTTATTAAGACTGTTTATTATTAATGATTACTGTCTTTATTGTATTTTAATTATAATTACATAACTTGTATCCCTTAGATTGTAGGCCAATACAGGCAAATTTGCCTGCATTTTTGCATTTTTTTAGCTCTGATCTACTTTTTAAATTGTTAAAATATAGAAATAAAATTTGGTATAATAATAATTAAAAATAAGGATTACTTTTTTGCAGTATTTATTTTTAAATTATAAGAAAAAAAAATAGGTTGCTTATAGACCAAAAATATACA
>CAJVQA010000541.1:0-32950 GCA_910591915.1 Cetraspora pellucida
AGAAAGCTAATATGCTTACATCAACCAGTAATTAGGTTAATCAAGAACAAAGTAGAGTTGGCATCGACTACAGAAAACAGTGCAATTATGCATTAAGGTTTAGGAAGATATAGGATATTAAGTCAAGAGATATTTAATAATCAGTTGATATTATTGTAAAGAAGATTAAATGAGCTAAATCAAGTTGGTGAAATAACAAGAATACAAGTAAAACAAGGCTTTGCTCTGGTAGGATTAGTATCAAAGGATTTAGATGCAAAGTTGTTAAGCAACTTATGGCAGATTTGGAAAAGTAATTTAGCATGTCTAGTTATACTTAAGGCAAAAGAAATAGGTATAATAGTAAAGGAAGAAGATGATCTTTGGCAGGTTTATGGTATGGGTAAAACTGTACATAGTATGTTAGAAAAAAAAACATTCAGAATAGCATGTAGAAGGTTGATGAAGTATAGAATATTTTTTATATAACAGTTAGTTGATCAAGATGGCAAGAGAATGATCACATGGAAGAAGTTTAGAGTATTATGAACAAGTACACAAAAGAATCAAAAAGCAAAATGGTTCTTAGAAATTGAGTAGAAAATATTAAGTAATCAAGATAACAAAACAGTCCAAACAGAATTTCAAACACAAAGCATGAACATTATAACAATATGATCTATATGCAAAAAATTAATACAAGATAGGAGAAAACATAAATGGGTACTAGTAAATAAGGAGAATATAAACTTAATAATAGGCAAAGTAATTAAAAAAAGAAAGAAAGATGTACTTGTAAGTTACTGGAGCACATTTAAAACTGAAGATCAAAATTATTTAGTGCTAGTTGAATACGAAAAGTGCAAATTGGATAATAAATAGGATGCAAGTAACTGCTAGCATTGGGTCAAAAAAAAAGAAATAGCAGGTATGCTGCCAGGAATCAGACAAGAGAACAATCAGAAGATTCCAGTTCTGTTAAAAGAATTAAGTAAATATGAAGAGAGTCATACAAAGAATAAAAGTAATAGTAGAGAAAAAGTCATAGATAAGAAAATAAAAATATATGTACATAAGATTAGTCTGTTAAAGATGCAAGGTTTTGATAATAACCTAGAAACATTGTTATTAAAGCAATTGAAGGAAAACATAAAAGTAGATTATATAGATTACAGTTTTTATACAGATGGGTTACTAGTAAAAGAAGAAGATAAGTGCAAAATAGGTACAAGTTGGGTTCAGGTTAGCAAAGATAAGAGCAAACTATTAATAGAAGAGAAAATTAGAATAGCAAAATGGCCATCATCAACAAAGGCAGAGTTAGTAGCAGTGTGGATAGTAGTATTAGTTGTAGTATGTAATAGTAAGGTAGTTATTAAATTAGATAGTTCAGTAGCAATTGCAAGCCTGAAAAGTGAGGAACTACTACATAATATTAAAGTATGGAGTAAAAGTAAGAACTTTAGATTAGTTACAAAGATTAAAGACATGTACAAGTCGAAGAACATTAAGCTATCATTAGTTAAAGTCAAAGCATATAGTGGAATATTATAGAATAAAAAAGCAGATAAGCTTGTGAAAGAAGATGCACAGTAGATTGAAATTACAGATTTGAAGCTTGAGAAAAACTTGAGATTTCTATATGCATTATTTTGAAAAGAAACAGTAGTAGAGATACCAACAAGAAAATTTGGTAAGACATTAATGAACATGATGAATGGTGCTGAATGGCATTGCTCAAGTGCAACAAAAGAGCTAGAACTTGATGCAAAAGCACAATGTGATTGGAGACAGTTGTGGAAAGAAAATAGAAATTTAATAGGAAACAAGTGTAAATCATTAGAAGAGAGCAAGAAAATCTCATTTAGAATTAAGTATATTACTGATAGTTTGCCAATAATTAAGATGTTAAAGAAGAAAGCACCAGACTTGTATAGTTCAGACTTATGTAAAGAGTATAAAACAGAGGAAGAATCATCAAGACATTTGTTCATTTATGAAGAATATGAGGGCTATTGGAATAATATCGAAGAGTTAGCATATTGGTTAGTATAGAAAAAGTTTGATAAGTTAAACAAATGCAAACTTACAAGACATGACTTGAAAAGAATATTAGTTGGTGAAACAGAAGTAGATAGAATTAAACATAGGGAGGTATGCATACATGATTTAGCAGTTGAGAGTATGTTTAAGAAGTTGTATGCTAAACAGGTTTCACATAAAGCTGTGAAGCAAAGTATCAGATTATATGTTAAAATTGTAGAAGAGATGTTTAGAAAAGAAATTTGAAGGTGAAGATGTAGAACAGTAGTTGAGTAGGAGAAAGAAAATGGAATAACAACAAAGTTAAAATGAAGAAGAGACAAGACAGTTGAAAATAGTAAATGCAGTATAAAGAAAGTAAAAAGTAAAGAAACATTAGTGAATAAGGTCAGAGAGAGAAATACAAAGAAAGAGAGATAAAACAGAGGTAGTTGTTTATGAAAGGTGTAGATGAAATAATACAGAATAAAAATAGTCCATTCTGATTCAGTTTTTAACAGAGCTGACAAAATTTCCTAATCTAGGAATAGGTTAGTGTGACAAGTCACATTTGAGTGCAGTCTCTTTACTTGGATGATGCTAGGCTTGCAATTGCAAAGGTGTATTACTAGAAATAGATAATGTTTTAATTAGTAAAATTTTGTATTAAAGTTCCAACAAGGCTGTCAAAGAATAAAAAAAAAACATATATATATATAATAATTATTAAATTGCTTTAAAAATAAATATAGTTTCTTAATAATGTTTAGCAGAAACTATACTTTCTTCTTAAACACTATATATATCTGTAAAGGATTCTCTATGCTATATTATTGTATTGTAAAATTAAGAAGGCTTCTAATGGGTTGTCAACTCTTCAAGTGGTAGGTTAAGTGTTCAAATCCCATTAACAGAGAAAATTTGAATAATCACCTATATAATATTCGTATTATGGTAACTGTTACTAATAATTGAGTTAGAATATCTGTAATGGTGGTCACACCAGCATAACTGGCAGGTCATGGGGCATCTGTGTAAGTATGGCATTACATAGAGGAATGCAATCTGACAATTAAGTGGTGCAAATACTAAATAAGTCCTTGTGGCTATATAAATCTATTGAAATTGGGTAACAAGAAGTCCATATAGAAAGACTCGAGTAGAGAGATAGCCAGATCTTTGATGGTCCTATTGTAAAGACTAGTCTTATGAAACAGATACCAAGGTCGAAGTAGCCAGACAGGCAAAAACCTCTAGGTGGAGGGTACTACCAACCAGACTGTCAGATCGAACTGAAAGAAAAGGGTATCAGGCTAATCTGATATACCAATAGACCAGTTGTAAGTCCTACTGGGCTATCTGGATTGGGAGTTTAGTAAACCAGTAGAAGTATACTAAAGTATTTTGGATATGCTATAAAGTAGATGCTAGAGTTTGTATGAACTCTACAAGGGCATAGCAGTTTAATAGTCAGTCCTGACTACAAGTATTGGTTCTGCCATAGTGATACCTAGGTTAGCTATAAAAATGGGTACAGAAGACTCTGGGGGGTTTACCTTAAGGATAAATTAGTCCTAAAGTTGAGACGATGATCTGGGCATCTGGGATAACCCAGTGATGTTAACACAGTTTACAGGTTCAGAGGGTTTAAAGTAGAACACTCAAGCAGAGGTGTTAGGTATGGCAATTGGTAGGGAATCTTTGAGCAGACTCCTTAAATAGGTAATATAAAAAAGTTATACATGTAGCCAATTGTATGCTCTCCTGTAGTGGTTCATTGAACCACAATACCGATAAGTGATTAATAAAAGTCAAAAGACTAAAGAGGTCACCTTAATACCAAAAAAAAAAGAAGGCTTCTAATTTATAACAACATGATTAACCTTATTTATAGTTATGCATTATACACAAATTTAATAAATCTTAATAAATTTTTATATTTTTTTTAAATTTTGTATATTTTAATTATATTATTGTAACTTTATTCTTAGCAGTTAAATAATATAATAATTTTAATTTTTAGACTGTTATTTATTTATTGTATTTATGTTTTTATATAATTAGTTTAGTCAGTTTTTATTTCTGTAATATTATTTATACTTGTATCTCTTTAAACAATTTGACTATATATAGATGTATTGTTAATATTTAATATATTTGAGTTATTTAAAGTAGTATTTGTTTATTTTATTTTTATATATATTTAGTTTTTTTGTTTTGATTATTTAACTTAATTACTGTTTACTATTGCTTTATAAAGGTTTTGTATTTTTTTTTTTTTTTTGTTAAAGGCCATACTTGTGGCAATACTTTATTGACTTTATATTGGGTTAACTATTACAACTATTTTTACAGAGATAAGAGTACAGCAGTATGGTACCTACTCTTTTTGTACTAGTTCCCAGGCCATTACATATTTCAGAGTATGTCACTTGCCAGTAAGGCACAATGGGCCCTCTGTTGTTAACTATCTATCTACTTTTAGAACACTAACACAGACTACTCTTGCAAAGTTCACCCAGATCCTAGTACTGACTTCATAGCATATTCCTAGTACTTTTAGTATACTCCTGTTTTGAACCAAGACTCCCAATCCAGATAGCCTAAAAGGACTGTAGTCTGTTCTTGGTATATTGAAACTGGCCCAATATCCTTTTCTTTCAGTTTGAAATCCAGTGGCCTAGTTGGTGATACCCCTCACCCAAGGTTCTTGTCTGCCCGAATCTTTCATATTGGTATCCATTTTCTAGGTCTAGCCTTTACAGTAGTACCATCAAAGATCTGTATTACCTCTCTGCTTAGAATTTCCAAATGGGCTCTGGCTTCCTAGTTCTATAGATTTACACGACCCAAAGACTTATTTTAGGTTTGCACTGCCTGGTACCAGTTTGCATTCCTTTGTGTAACAGATTATACAGATGCCCCAGACCTGCCAGTCATGCTGGTACAACCATAGTTACAGGTATCCTATCCCAACTGATTAACAGAATGCCATTGCCATAATACTGTCTATATATTACATAGGTAATTATCCAAATTTCACCATTGGTGAATTTTGAACTCACAATCTACCACTTGGGGTATGACAACTTATTCACTTCACTAAGTTGCCACACCCTGGTTTTGCATTTTAATAAATGTAAGTTCTATATTATTTTAATTACTAATTTTTTTATTAAATGTTTAGTTTTGAAACATAATTGTTTAGTTTTTTATATAATAATATAAAACTGTATATTATGCATAATAATTACTAAATTATTTTTTTTCTATAATATTTATTGTAATATTATTATTTTTAGTTTGTATTATATTATTGTTATATTTGTTTGCATATAATAATATCATTATTTATTTTATTAGAAATATATTGTATTGTTTATTTTTGTTGTTAGTTAAGTATTAAGAAAAAATAATATATTTTTTTTATTGTAAGCATCTTTATAAATAGTATCTAGATTAATGTAATATTGTTGTTTACTAATAGGTATTTATAGTTATTGTTTATTGTACCTAATATTTTAATTTTATAATTGAAAAGTATTACTAATTTTGTTAGTCTTAATTTGTTTTCTTTGTTAATAGTATTAAGTTTTTTTTTATTTTTGTCTTATATTTTTGAAGTAATTGTATTCTTATTTTATATTGTATAAATAATTTTTTGTCTAAAATATATATATATTTATTTTAATTTTCCCACTGCATGGTTGCTAGTGGGCCACAGCTGATAACTGTTTTATTAGTTCAAATTTTTCAAGTTTATAGGACCTTCTATCAGAATCCCACCTATATTTTACATTTATATTTTTATTTATATACATTTATGGTACTATCTATATATTTGATTTTGTGTTTCTATTACTCTAGAATTTCACTAGGATTATTCCTATTCAGGGATTTCTTTATTCTATTATTATTCTTAACCCTCTAATTATCACAGCCTTCTTATATCAGGTCTGTCACTATTTAAGGATCTGAATACTGAAGATTTTTCTATTTTTATAGTGTGTCATTAGATGTGATTAATTAACAATTATAGTTCTAACTCAGTTTTTGTTTCTTGTTAGACTTGAACTAGCAATTTTGTGATTAGTGACCTGAGAGCATAACTACTTCACTATCAACCCGCAGGTCAATATATATTTTTATTTAGGATTTCTTTAATAATATTTGTTGTTTTGTCTATTTTTTTTTGTTTCTGCTAATTTTTATGTTTTGAGACCTGCAAAAAAGAATTTTTTTAACTATTTTATATTTATATTTTAGTACAGTCAATCTTTTGTAAATACATCTCTCTTAAGACTATAAACAAAAATTTTAAACATGTGTATTTAGAAAGAGTATGCATTTATAAAATACATTTTATTAAGTATTCTTTATGTTTAAGACTGAAGATTAGTGTAGATTTAGAAAAAATATACATAATATATGCATTTATAAAAGATACATTTATAGAGAATTGACTATATAACAAAAAAAATGTAATCATATATTTGTGCAATATGATGATTATTATATGCTTTAAACATGCAATATTACACATTAATCTAGTATATATAAAATTAGAAGTAATGTTTTCTTGTGTCTTAATACATATATTATTTTTTTTTGTAATTTAATTTTAAATATTGTTAATCAAAAGATTATTAAATTACAATAATGCCTCCTCTTACAGAATATTTCTTTTTATATTAAGCACAAATCAACTTGAAATGGTCTTAGCAGTAGTGTAACACTAATGCAATAAATGTAATTAGTACTAAATAACACCAAATAATACTAGGTATTGTTAATAGTTTTATTAAATGCTTGAGATATTAGTAGCATTAAGCAGTGCTAAATAGCATTAAAGATATATTAATAGAAATAATAGTGAGATCGTAATATTCAAAAATGTATAAATAACCAACAGGAGCAGACCATTCAAATCCGTAGATAGTTACACAATTGATAAATCTTTTTTTTTATACGTTATACACTACTTCTTTTAAAAGCTCGGGTAACTTAACTTTCTATGAAACAAGAGTAAGTTTAACGGATGAATTAATGCTTTCGCTTCGCCTTATAACATATTCTTTGAATCCTTATGAATCCCACAAGTTTTTTTGCAATTTGATTGGCCGATTTACTAAAATTCGAGATACGATTGGTTATATTGCTCCTGTAGAAAGAACAATTCTATACTCCACAACTCAATAACAAAAAGTAATCGACTCGAGTACTTTATTGAATAAATAATAAACTTGTTTATACAACTAATTGTACCTTATACATTTAGCCGTTGACTCTTTCGAAATTGCAAATCACATAATCTTCTTAAAACGCGACATTTTTATTAATTGCTTAATATATCATCGTTAAAGTAAAATCATTATATGTACTGAATTTATAAGAGGTAGTTTCAAGTGTACCTAAGATGCGGAAACTGTAACACTTTCCAGTGATTTATGCGGTATTCTGTGCAATGCAGAAAATCATCGTCCCTGTCGATAAACTCTCCATTGCATTCAATCGACAGGGGTGATGATAAAAATCCCGAAACTTAATCATCGCGTCGCGTCATGATTAGTCATCATGATAATGATTTTGACATAGCGATAGCGATAGACCCGATGATAATCGATTAAAAATCAATCTGGTTTTAAAATTCCCATTGTAACGTAAGTGCGATAGATAAGCTAAAAAGGAAAAAAATATTCAAACTTTTACATATGCACCCCCTTGGGACCGACCACAAGTGTGCATTTGTGGAGGGTGTGCATTTATACGTAGAGAGTAGTTTTATAAGTGTTATTATTAGTTGGGACTGAGGTATAGGGTGCAATTATAGAGGTGTGCATATATAGATATGGGAGTGAGTCAATAGAAAAGGGACAAATTTTTTCAAGTAAAAGGTTTCTCATTAAATTTGATAAAATTTTTTTATTAAATTTAATTATATAATTGTTGAAATATTTTAATTTAACCATTAATATTAAAAAAAAATTTTTTAATTTAAAATTTTTAAAAAAAAATTTTACTAAAAATGATTAGTCCCTTTTCTATTGATTACCCCGGCATTAACTGATCGGCCTAAACTATAACTATATTCTTACCCTAATTCTAACCCTGATTAATGCAAGAATGCATCTGAGGCATAAAATATATCGATATGTATTGGATCCAAATTTGAAATATTTTAGTTATAGAGGGTACGACAATGACGGCCAGCCAAATACAAGAATTGATACGCAAATCATTCTGGACTCTTCAGTATCGGTGAATTCTGAAACATTGGTCAACTCAAAATTTGCAAAAAAGCTGGTCTGATCTATTAATTAAAATAGTTACGCAAATTAATCTATATACTACATATACATATAATTGGCCAATCTGACCACCCGGTCAAACTGGTCAGCTTGTCATTGACCAATCTTTGCCAAATCTGTCAGTAATAGCGATAGGTGCAAATTTGTATAATTACTAATTTAAAAGAATTTTCGATTTTCCGTTATTGGTTAATTCCTATTTTATACGTACATGATCGTTATGATACTAAAAAGATAAGAATAGACATTCTATGCCGAAAAAAGTTAATACTTTTCACAAAAAGTAACTGGTACGTACGTGTGGACAATTCCATTTTAATTGGTTAATCATTTAAAAAAAACGTTTATTTAACTCTCAAAAAAATTTCTTCTTTTTGCAAAATTTTTTACCACCAATGTCCAAAAAAACCGTGCTAAGGAGGTTATCTGAATCCCTTGGAATCTCTTCTCTGGGCTTACCGAGAACTCGTTCTCTCAGCTCAGTTATTTCTTCTCCTAAAAAACCACAAGCTTCTACGGTAGCTCAAAGTTATGGTACCTCATATACTTTGGATCGATACTTGACTAACGAAGGTCATCGACTAGTAGCCTCATATTTTCGTTTAAATCAAACACAAAAACATATACAGAAAGGCACTTTTCACCAAATTACTGAAAAGGAACTTGACGAATTAATAGACTCTTATAATGGTATCACAACTCTCGCATTTGAAACGCTAAATTATCAACATTTGAGTTTAACGTTGGCTGAGTGCAAATTATTGGCCAAATTGTTAAACTATAATGCTATTACAAACATACACACCCTAAATTTATCAAGAAATAGATTGTCAGGTTCTTCGTTAAGGGTGATTCTCGATGCACTACAAAAGAATACTACGGTGTCCTTCTTGGATCTCTCTTTCAATATGATATCTGATAATGAATCTAAATGGTTAGGTAAACTGCTAAAAAAGAATAACTCAATCAAAGAACTTTCTTTAGCTTTTAATAAAATTGGTTGTGATGGTGCACGACGTATTTCAAAAGCTCTCAAAATAAATTCCACTTTAAAAAGACTTTCTCTGGAGGCAAATAGATTAAATACTCAGGGTGGTTTATTTGTGTCCGATATGTTAAAAGTGAATCGTACTCTCAAATATCTTCATTTGGGAAGTAATAATCTTCAGTTTGTTGGAATTCAGGGAATCGCTGAAGCTCTTCGAGTTAACGAGTCTCTTGTTAGTTTGAGCCTCGATGTTAACAACATTGCCATAAGTGGTTCTAAATTATTGGCTGATGCCCTAACAATCAATAAAACTCTTACTCATCTTTATATGCCACGTAATAACATAGGCGATGAAGGATTAAAACATTTATGTCAAGCTTTATTATTAAACACTTCATTAACATACCTTGACGTCGAATTTAATAACATCGGTATTCATGGTAATACTGAAGGTTCGAGTGTTTTAGGTAAATTGCTCGAGAATCATGTTGTACCTCGTGCAATTAATCTATCTCATAATCCAATCGGTAGCAGTGGTTGTGAGGCTCTTTTTGTTGGTTTTCATAAAAATAAGACCTTGGAATCGATGGTCCTTTCTTATTGTAGCATTGGCTTTGAAGGAATCAATGCGGTAGCTGAAGCGTTGAAATCGAATCAGTGTTTACAAAATCTTTCCCTTTACAAAAATAGTAATATCGGTGCTGATGGACATTTAGTTTTGGCTAAAGCTTTGGAACAAAATACAAATTTGAAAAGGGTACAATTAGACTACAATTTTGAGGATTGGGAGGCTGTCGGAAATTTAATACAAGGTTATTTAACAAGAAATATTCTTCTTCAACAAGAAAAATATGATGTAGCTTGTCGAATTTTGAAAGCTGCTAGGATTATGTTAAACACTTCTGCATACCGTACCACAACTACCAACAATTCTACCCCTTTAGCAATTTCTCGGCGTAGCTTTTCAATCAGATCAAACATATCTAATTCTATCATTCTGTCATCGCCTTTTGTCATATCATTTATGTATCTTCCTTTCGAAATTCAAGAGAAAATCTTAGTTTCGCTTGACACTAACCAAGTGCTTACTCAACATCAAGCTATAATAATTTTAAATTGGTCGGTGAGGAAGGATACTCTTGGAAAAAGTATGGAAGAATTTCTGATAAGGACTTTTGGTGCTTATTATCCATTAACTAACGATATTAGACTTTGGCCAACAGAAGCTAATGATAAAGATGCTTTGATTTTTGATCGATTTTAAGGACTATCACTAATGCAACTATTTATTACATTACCATCCTTTCGTATCATAAAAACATCCACAATTTTATAAATATTATATGGTGTTTTATTATCTGACGCCCAGGACAAAATTTGTCCTCCTTGTATAATATAATCAAGACTGGCATTCTTTAAGAGTGCAAATTACCCAGGCATCAAATTTGTATAAAAAAATTATGGAGTCACCTACTTTTTATAAATCCATAATTATTTTATTATATATAAATACTATTTTACATATATATACATATATATAATTTATACGTACATACGCACATATCTTTATTGAACATATACGGGAATAAAATTATATTAAATAATATAAAAAAATTTTTACGTATAAATCTTGTAATGATGACATGTTCCCTTCCTATTATAAGTGATCGGCATAGTAATAATACTTGTTATCATGCTTCGTCAGATTATTTCATCCAAATTTGCAAATCACGCTGAGAGAATTCGTGTTATTCGCACGTTTTCGACGAGCGTGCGGTCTTTACAACCAGTTTCGTCCGTGAATTCCCTTAATATAAAACGCACAACCCCATTATTCATTAATGGTGAATTTGTGGAATCGAAGACGGATAAATGGATACCATTGTATAATCCAGTATGTTTTATAAATCTCGGTTCTTTATTCTTGCGAATATTAATTCCCAAAATTCACTGTTTAATTTATTCTTTTAGGCAACAAATGAGTTGGTTACTCTCGTTCCTGAAACCACCCCTGAAGAATTAAAAGTTGCTGCTGATACTGCTGCCGAGGCTTTCAAGACTTGGAGAAAATCTTCTGTTCTTTCGCGGCAACGTATCTTGTTAGATCTTCAGCTTTTGATTCGAGAGCATACAGACAAGCTTGCAAAATCTATCACTGAAGAACAAGGAAAAACCTTTGCTGACGCGAAGGGTGATGTTTTACGAGGAAGGCAAGTTGTTGAAACCGCTTGTGGCATTACTAATTTGCTTATGGGAGAGCAATTGGCCGTTGCTACTGACATGGACACATTTACAATTCGGGAACCATTGGGTGTTACTGCTGGAATTTGTCCTTTTAATTTCCCTGCAATGATTCCATTATGGATGTTTCCTTTATCAATTGCTGCGGGGAACACTATGATCATTAAACCTTCAGAACGTGATCCAGGTGCTGCAATGATTCTAGCCCAATTGGTCAAAGAAGCTGGCGTACCAAATGGTGTTCTCAATATAGTTCATGGTTCTGTTGATGCTGTAAACTTTATATGTGACAATGAACATATAAAAGCTATCTCTTTTGTCGGAAGTGATCGCGGTAGCTTTCTATATATATATATATATGAAATCTTTTAAATCGGATGAACATTATTGACAGGCATATATGTTTTTTTATCAGCCGGAAAATATATTTATAAACGAGGGACTGCAAATGGAAAACGGGTGCAAGTTTGTATAGAAATTTATACCTTAGTTTATTATTTCTATATAAATAGTAATTTTTATTTTATTTAAATTTATCAATAGGCCAATTTAGGTGCGAAAAATCATGGCGTCGTTATGCCCGATGCCAATAAAGTTTGTGAATTTTATATTCTTGTAATTTGTTATTTTAAGTGACCACTGGTTTAAAACATTGTTATGTTTTGATAGAATTATACGCTAAATCAGCTCGCCGGCTCCGCATTTGGTGCTGCTGGACAACGTTGCATGGTAATATTCGTTTATTTCTATTATTTTGATCTTTGCAAAAAAAGAAGTCCGGGAGCTATGTATATTTACGAAAAAAAATTTGAATTGGTCGGATATTTAATGGTCCAAATTGGATAGACCTTTTTTATCATTATTCATTTTATATGGCTAATTTATTAGATGGCCAGTAACTCCGATATGTACTCAAATCTATATAAATAGATATATACATAGCTCCAAAGAGCCATTTATTTCAAATACTCGACGTATTTATATTATTCGATATATAATCAGAAAATTACAATATTGATGCCTTTCCAACTTTTCTAGGCATTGTCTACTGTTGTATTTGTCGGTAAAGCAAAAGAATGGTTACCAGAACTCGTTGAACGTGCAAGTAAACTTAAAGTTTCGGGTGGAATGGAACCTGACACAGACCTTGGACCTTTGATAACGCGTCAAGCTAAAGAACGCGTTGAAAACCTAATCCAGAGTGGTGTTGGTCAAGGTGCAAGATTGATATTAGATGGACGTAACCCAGCAGTTCCAGAGAAGTACAAGAATGGAAACTTTGTCGGTATGTATAGCTCATTTCGTTTTTAAAAATGCCGAAACTCTCAGTTTACGAGATTGATACATATATAGGACCAACCATTTTGGCGGATGTTAAACCTCACATGGATTGCTACAAGGTCATTAAGATGTATGACGTATCTTATTATAGTTGTAATTTAATTATCTAACTTTTAGTTGTTAAAAAACAAAAACTTATAGGAGGAAATATTTGGACCTGTTCTTATTACTTTAAATGCTGATACTCTTGATGATGCTATTAAATTAATCAATGATAATCCTTACGGAAATGGCACCGCTATATTCACAAGCAATGGAAGCAATGCACGTTATTTTACAACTTCCATTGAAGTTGGACAAATTGGCGGTATTAATTCATTCTTTTCATTTTTTTAGCCAATTTTGCAGAGTTTTCTAAATTTTTATTACTTGGATATAGTAAATGTGCCAATTCCGGTTCCCTTACCAATGTTTTCATTTACCGGAAATAAGGCTTCTATTCAAGGAGATGTTAATTTCTGCAAGTATTTCTTATTATCTATATTAAGTTCGATATATATATATATTTGTATTTATTTATATGGAAAATTGGAAAATTAGACGGAAGAAGTGGGTTACAATTTTATACACAAACTAAAACGGTAACTTCTTTATGGAGACATGAAGATGTTGATCACACAAGATCAGCTGTGACAATGGTAAGCAAACTTTTTTGCATTGCAGTTATGTTTATGTTTTAATCGTACTACATTAAGAAATTTATTCCTTCTATAAAAGCCGACGATGCAATAATTATTGTAAAGATTTTTTATTTTTTTCATTTATATATTAAGCCAAATTTATATTTTAGTCTATAATACAAAAGTTCGTAATATATGTATATATACGAAAGTTAGTCTGAAATTAAAATTTTGCCATTAAGAAAAATTATAATAAATAAATATTTAATTTATAATTCTAATGAATGAAATACAATTGTTTTCTGAATTTTTTGTTTAAAAAAACTATTAAACTTTATAAATCAGTTCGTGAAAGTTGGTAAGATTATCATGTCTTTGTGAAGGTCCTTCAATGTTTCAAGCATTGGATTTCGATAAGGAAAAAATGAGATAAAATAGTTTAACGGTGATATCTATTAAGATAATGTTAATATTAAATCTTCAATTTATTAAACTTGTATTAGAAAATTATTAAAACTAACCCATTTTGCTAAGTGCGGGGGCCATAACTTTTCAACTTTATCTGTTCCGTCATCAGGTTTCTTAAGATATGCCGGTCCATGATTTCGAAAAACTTGATTCCTCAATACAATTCTAATATTATATAAGCTCTCAATAGCTTGCAAAAGACCATAAATAATGACGAAAGTTACAATATGCACTTACCCAAATAACAAACTAGCTAACTGAAACCAATTCTCTCCAGTCTTAATTGTGGAATAATAAACTAACTGGTCAACAATGTAGAAATATTGGAATTCAAGGTCTAGCAGTTTTTTCTTAAAGTCCTATTTATTGAAAGAATAACTATGGTTAAATAAGTTCACGTTACGAAAAATATGATCTCGGACCATACCTCATCGTTACAAGTACCAAGTAAAGAAAGGTTCTGAGAATTACGATTAAAATCATTCAAGAAGTTCACAGTACGATTTTCAAGAACACCAAAAGCGTATGAAGATTTATAACCCGATGTTAGCTATATAATAAGAAGAAAAAAAACAATGTGATATAAAATTTAAATACAAGTGTAATGCAAGATTTTTTAAATATGAACCTGAAAATTTTTAAAGTAACCAAAGCTTATTCTAAGTGGTATCCAATAATTTTCCGACGGACGATTTCGGTTATATACTGTAACATACTCTTGAATATATTTTTCCTTATATTATTTAGAATAAAACGAAATAAAATGAATTAGCCTTTTACTTATCGTGATAAAGTTTATAGCAATATATCGAAGTAACGGATATGAGCGTCATTTTGAATAAGAGCTTGGATTAAACTTAATTCAGGCACCATTCGAAATCACACCCTGAGCGTTATTTCATAAATATACGGTGATGCTACACACCCTCCGCACGCTTTCAGCGTTTTTAATTAGAGCTTCAACATTTGGCCGTACAATAATGTGTTGATCTGATTTTGGTGTCACCTTATTACTGGCACGAGAGACATCCAAAATGAAATACATTGTGTCATTTACTATTTCATATTCTAGTATAGTCTCAAGTAAATTCTTAATCGTAATTTCTCGATCATCTTTATCAAATTCCACAGTAAATTCATCATCATTGCAACTAGAATCTTTTCGATATATTTTTCCTAATTAAAAAATAACTACTGATTAATAAAAATCACAGAGTAACGTGATATTCATGTCCTTACCTGTCAAAGCTTCGGAGTCCTCGTACTCCACTTGTAATGACGGGATTTTGCATTCTGCTTTTAGTTTAACAGTTTGCTGATAATCCTTAACAAGTCTACAATTTACATATATTTCAATTATTTTTTCCTCTATTGATTCGGGATCTCTTAGTTCCTTATTGTCAAGTAATTTTTGAATTTCTCGAGAAGGAAGTGGTCGGAAACGGATATAGACTCGTACATTACTTTCTGGTTCAACAGTAAGCGTTTTAAATAATTTTGCGGTGATTCTTGACGTGGAGAACACTATTTCGGTCGGATCATCATAATCGAGATTTGTTTGAAACTGTTAAACAGAAATGGAAAATAAACAACGATGCATGTAAATTTCTTTCATCTTTCAAATACAGTAATTTATAACATACAGTAAACTCAAGGGGAACTGTCTCTCTATTATAAATCACCATGCTGCGAGCAGAATATTCAGAACCATAAAAAAGGTTGAGCATCTCAATCCAGGTATGACCAATATCTACGCCGTTCACGTAAATATCAAAGACGTGATTATTAGGAAGTGGCGCACTTGTCCCTCGTCGCAAATTTTGGCGAGCGACAACCTATAAACATCAGAATGATAAGATAAAACAATCCGATTAATTATTGTACAATAAACATACAAACCTCCATCATAACTCTTATAGTCTTGATATCTGAGGGATTACTCAAATTTTCGATAATTAAATAAGTTGAATGGACATTTCTGGTATTTGTAAAAAAACTCAGTGTGATTGTATGTGCATCTAGACGTTGCTTATAATCATCTACTGACGCCTCTAATGTTCCTTCAATTCGGTTAATATTAAGCCAATTTTTATCACTTTCGAAAACCGTTTTAATGCGGTAAGAAATTTGTTGAGAAGTTGAATTCTCAAGTGTTAGTTTTTTTACAATGGTAGGAGATCCGAGATCTTGTTGTCCAAGGTCCAGTTCATATCGGCCACTAAGGTCAGTGGATCCTCCAATTCGTTTGCACCCGCGGAGAGTAATATGAGGAAGGCCGGATGAGGATTCCTGATACATGTGGATACCTTCCAATGAAGGTGTCAAAGGTTTCCCAATAAAATCAATTTTTTCTAATGCTGAAGAATCAGATAATTCTTCTGATCTGTGTATTCTCTTTATTTTGTTGCGATTTTCTCTAATGTCGGATTCAATATTAACAAGAATAGTTTTCTTTTGCCCGCAGAGTGATAGTAAATCTATGATATGAATCTTGATGTCTTCTGATACTGCTACTGCAGAATTAACAAAATCAATTCCTAGCAAGAGCTTTTGACCTGCTTCTACAGTACCACATCCATTTTCATCCAAAGGAGTAATATTAAAATCTTTCGAAGAAAATTCCATAGGCCCCTCAATTTGAACTTTGAAAAAAAGGGGAATTTTATCTGAATTATTAGTAATAGTGACCGAATTATTTTGGATAGACGTATCTTCTGAGTCGCTTATAACTAAAGCCTCTACCGGTATACATGAAGATGCTTTTTGCTTATGAATTAGGGTCAATTGACTTTCAGAGTAGTCTTCGTCAGTAATTTCGCTATCTGAAGACCATGTAGTCTTGAATCGAATTCTGTTTGGAGATATAGAAAACATTGAGGATTCAGCAATAATACCACGAATAGGTATATTCTCAGCAACTTTTTGATCCGCATTATCATTGGTCTGTTTTGTTGCAACCCAAAGATTTCCAAAGATGATACCTTCATTATCTGTGAGATAAGATAGCTCACGAGGTATACGATTTTCTTCAATTGGGTAAATGCGCACTCTGACTTCCATAGAACCATTACCAATAATTGATACTACTCCTACTAACGGAGAATTAGAATATCTAGAAAGAACTTCAACTTTTACATATTGAGATATATTAGGCTTAAGTTCTACACCAATTTCGAACCGGATGTCTTGATCGCTCACATTAATGATCGTGAACCAGGCATCACATGGAACGTCTGATGAAGGAATTGGATGGTAAAGAGTGGGCATTACAAATTCACCATGCGTTAAACGATTAAATTTGAGCTCAAACAACGTGAGAATTGATTTAACTTTTAAAGTTAAGACATTCGAAGGGTTGTACATATTAAGAATATTAACTATAAATGTGCGTTCACCAGCAGCAAAATTGGGTATTAGACGAGGCTTAAGTGTTGCCATGATAATTTTGTCAGCACGTGGCTCTACTGTATGCTTAAGAACAACCCCTTGATTAGCACAGTTGGAATTATCATCCATCTCAATATAATCAGGACTTTCTAATTCATAATTTAGTGGTATGTCAGACACATTCCTAACAGTGAATTGAAACTTTACGTCAGACCAAGAGTTTGAATAACCTATTCGTCCAATATTCACTATAGGTACGCTCAATTCTCCTCTTGAGACACAGAATACAGAACAAAGATCAACCAATTTTACGACTAGATTTTGGATTGAATCAATCAAAAAGAATACACCTCGAACACTAACATTTTTTCCATTTGCAATCATAATTAATTCTTCTTGAGTTAAAAAGCTTGGTTGTGGACAGCTTATATAAATACGTGCTTTATCTCCAGGCTTTAGTTCAAATAAAGGTCCACAGATTTTGAATGGAGAATAATCTTGCTGTAGCCTATCATCTTGTCTTTCAATCGCTCTAACGTTATCAAAAGGTTCCCACCGAGTCACTATATCTAGGTCACTCAATGGGAGAATCTGCATAACATGAGACGGTGATTTATTACAAATTTCAGCACATTGTTCATATAATGGAACGGAGGTCTCTCGATGTTCTTTTTGAATGAAAGCTTTAAGTTCTTTCTTTGTGCACTCCTTAACATCTGTCTCAATGGGCAAATTTGATTCAATATGGCTGATTGCTGCAAAAATGTTCTCCCAAGAAATTATTGGTAAAATTTCAGAGTTTTTTGGCTTTCCATTATCAAATAAATTGGCTTTAGATATAGAAAACTCATTCTCAGTAAAGAAAGAAAGATTGTCTGGGTCAACAAATAGTCGAATTTCAACTTCAACAACTTGATCTGCATTATTTTTGTTTGTTACAACGACCTTGTCGCGAAAAAGCCCGTACTTACATGATGTAACACGAAAATTAGTAAGAGCTAAGGATTTATCATTAATACTATTTTTATAAGTAGTTTCTTTAATATCAGATGACATAATATTATGACTTGAAGAATCATATGAATTGTATTTACATTCCCATCCCTCAAGTGTGCCACCCGAACGGTCCAAGATGATATTACCACTATGACATTCAACCATGTAATCTAGCGGAAGACGACTAGACATATTACGCACAGTGAATGAGCCATAGAATGTGTTGCCCATAACTCTAGTCGAGCCAAGGTTTATTAGAGAGTCCGAAACTGACATTATGGAACGACCAATTAAAGACGTAAACTTGACTGTCTGTGTGATTATAGTAAACAACTCTAGTGCAGATTCTTTATGTTTCATATCTACAGCATTATGATCAGAATTTACGATCTGGGATCTATCGACTTCCTTAATTTGGACTGAAAATTTAATGCCACCGATTAATACACGACACTCGCCATTTGCTATCGCATTTCGGTCAATTATGCTAGTACCGATGGGCGTGTTTCCTAATGAATTCACTGCATTACCATTATTCCCCCTGGACGCTGCAAGGCCTCCGTTAAAGAGATTGGGCTGTAACGCGACCCAAACCGTCATCATTGTCTTTTTTCTAAAAAAAGTCTCAACAACTTGGCCACGCTCACCATTTTCATCAAGAAAAACTGACACTTGAACAGATAAATTACTTTGACAAGTAATAAAAACGTCTTCATCAGTAATATTTTCCACTATAAGAGGAGTAACTTGTGAATATTTTCTTCCAGGGTCCACATAACAATACCCTAAATTTAGCTCATCTTCGAGTGAAGGGAATGATAGATATTGAGCATAATGGATATAACCATGAAGAGTAAAGCTGTATTGAGCCTGAGTTTCACAATTTCGGACAATCAATGAATGCTTTTGGCGACCAACATCAGTTGCAATGACTGCAAAATCAATACGACGTGTTTCTTGAGCTGATAGTTTTCCGCATTTCTCATCAATTTGAAAAAAAGAACACTCGCTTTCCGAAACAATAATTTCATATTCTAACAAACTATCACCTTTGTTGGTCAACTTAAAGTAATAATTGTGATTTTGATTAACTTCAAGTTTCCCAATATCAAGAACTGCCGGCTCTAAACTTAAATTTTCAGGTAAATAATCATCCTTTTCGAAAGAATTTGCATACGAAATGCCTTCTTGTAATGGTCCTAGCGATGGTGAATGAGCTGAAGATCTTGAAGTTAAATAATAGCTCTGAAAAGCTGGAGGACTTATTGCATTGGGTGTATTACGTAAAGATGGAGAATTTGACCTTTCCTTTAATATTTGTTCAGATATGTCTGTGGCCGTAGTAGAAAACTCTGTCTCAGAACGACTCTCACTATTATTAGATACGTTATTTAATGCCTGTAAATAACTAGAGTCATAACAAACTGTAGCTCGAAAACTAATAGTCTTAACGACATCGGTGTTTTTGTGCTCATGCACATATACTTGACCAGTAATTTGTTCGAAAGATATTCCTTGGCCCGCAGTTTCCTCACTGGTTGAACTTGGTAACATGCTGGTAGCAATGGCCCTAAAATATAAAAACACCGTTTTTGTAGTCTGAGGCTCAATAGAGAAAATAATTGACGTAGACGTCTTTTTATAGTTTGCATCTTTTCCTTTACTATAATTAGAGCTGAAAACGCGTTTAGCAGGGTGATCTGTCAATTTTTCTGCACGTGCCGGTTGTCTGCTTTGTATAAAATTGTTTTCGTTAGGACGTTCATTGGTTGTGCTACCTAATGATGTTTCTTCAGAAATTGTTTGTTGTTCATTACTAGCACAATTTAATTTTTCTTCCTTCGACGTAATGCCATTTACAAAATCTACAGTAACATCATTAACTAATTCATTTGAAGTTTTCGAATCCTCGATTCCTGATTTCCCTCGTCGCAGTGTCTCTAATTGTTTTTCAATTTGCTCCACTTTGCCAGTGTGACCTTTGCGTCTCGCAATTTTAACTTTTTGTTCCAATTCTTCAATTTTTTCTTCCGTCTCCTTGCTGAGAATTCCACCAGTTGATAATGCACCATCAACTTCTTCCAGAGGAATAAAATTCAATTCACCAACACATGCACTAAATTTTAGATCACGTGGATTAATTCGCACCTCAAATGTGCGTGATTGCTTATTAGTGTTGCTTACTACAATGCTCTGTGCGACTGGTATATTGTCATTAATTAGACATGCACCAAAATCAATATTTGATGGCTGGATAGAAAAGTTAAATGGTTTACGTATATCTGCTTTTACTGAAAGCATTTGATTATTATCATGATCTTGGATATTTTCAATAATAAACCTCTCATAAAATTGACCCGTAAACCTGGGTTTAAAAGTGAACTCTACTTCTTTACTTCCATATCCACGGACGACTCCTAATTGGCCTGCACCAAATACAACGTCTCTAGATGTAATTGATCCAGATTTCCGTATATTATATAGCAAAGGCACTTCACTTCGATTTTGAATGAGTATGGTCTTATTTCTACGCTCACCCTTATCTATTATTCCAAAATTAATGTTTTTTTGCCTAAGAATCATATACGATCTACATAATGTAGCATTCACCATAAGCTCCCTGACAGGAATTTGATTTTGATTACCATGAAGCAAACCATCAAACTGAGGCTGCTGAATGTCACGATCAAAATCTATTAAACGTATAAATACTTTAGCATCGCACTTTTTCGGTAACCCTTGTACATTTGGTCGCAGCATTTGCTTTGGTGTAAAGATTACTATGATCTGACTTTCACCGGAGGGAGGAATTTCTACCATTTTAATTGGAACAATATGATATTCTTTTATCCGGTTGCGTAATTCTCGCATAAGACCAATCTGTTTTTGCACGTAAGCTTCTTCAACTGATGACTTAGGAAACAACGGCGGAGTTGTGATATTATTGGCCTCGAGGGTTGCGATTAGCGAGTCTATTGACATATTAGAAAATGTATATCTATCTACAGCCTTATTTTTGGCATAATTTCCTTTCGTAAGTATTAGGTTAGTGCTTTCAGAATCATGATCCAATTTATCTCCTAATGACTCATCGCCAATATTACTCTCGCAAATATCAGAATTCGCTTTATCAAAAGCAGCGCTTGGAACATTAGTAGAGCCGGCATTGAAAGCACAAACACTGCCAGAACCACCTGTAGAAACAGGTACAGCATAACTTTCTTTTATTCTTTCGATCGCGGGACTTATGCCTGTTTTACTTATCGGTGTTTTTTGTTGCCTCCTTCGTGAAGAACGACGTAGGTCTATGGACGTAAGACCTGCTAAATCAAGATAATCCGTGTTATATGTTGTCCCCTCAGCTAGAGATACATCAGATATGTTTGGAATGAGTCGTTTATTGGATATACTATAATGAGCTTCTTCCGTCTTGATTTCGGCATTTACTGTAGACAAATTTGCTATATTTATATTTTTTCCAGTAGAATCAGTAGTCAAAGGATATTTTTTTGCTAGTCGACGTTCACAAATAGATTTTAATAATTTCTCTCTTTTGTCTATTTTGGAGCAATTTGAATCAATTTCTCCATTCCTTCCAAGATTACCATCTGAATCTGTAAGTGCATTCATAACGATATCTCCTTGACTGCTAAGGTCATCAGTTTTTTTACGTTTCTGATACATGACTATCTCTTCGGGTAAGGAGGATGTTATCTCAAGAACTAATTTCTTTGTGCTAATGTTATCAATCGTAAAAGTCCGGATGGATGGTGAATTTAGCACAGTATATCCAAAATCAATGAAATTACTGCCATTTGATGTTAACGTTCGATAAAATAAGGAATGAAATGTGACGCGATTCTTGTCAATGTTCGTACTTCTAACCTCAATTATCTGGTCATTATCTCGATTTTGTAAATTAACAACGGTGATTTGCTTACGATATTCCACGTTCACTTTTCTGGGATACATATCAAGCTTGACCTCCGTTGAAAGCTTTGGTGGGATAATGATTTCTTTACGAGTACAATATAGCACTTTTGAATCAAATCTAAGTTCAACGCGCGCAGTCAACTCTGATAAATTTGCAATGGTAATCGGCATTGATTTAAGAGTGCCAACATCGGTATCTCCAAAATTAACTTCCTTTGGACTGACTTCAATGAATGAAGTGCAGCTGCGAGCTTTACATTGAATAATTTTGCGCCCTTGGCCGACTGTATTTAAGCTGGTTGAAATAGCATTGATAGGAGTATATTGTACAATAATTCGAAAGGTTTTACGAGTAAGTAGAATAGCATTGAAGTCTGTGGCTGAAGAATCTTTCTCTGGACGATAAGACACCTGAACAGTACGTTCCTTTCCGGGTTTAAGACGGAGCTCCTCTATTTGAGCGAACCCATCAGCAACACTGATACCAAGATCAGACTTCCTAAAGGAATCGCTAATTAAAAAGCTTCGCCCAGATATATTTTCAGTTTCCAAGTCCGAATCTTCCATAACACTGGTGCGATGTCTGCTCGCTGACCTTGATGCAGCCTCTGATGATGGCTCACTGACCACGCTTATATTCTCAGGAGAAACTAATCCATCGGACTCGTGGGCTGGAGCAATTGGAGACATCGATCTAGAACTAACCTCACTGCCAGGAACTGAAATCTCACTAACTAAACTAGAATTGATATTATTTACTAGAGATATATTGCTTGAAATGTTTGTATCATTGAACTTCTGATGTAATGGTGCCATGTCTTCCAAATCTTCGATATGAGCACTCGTATTAATATTATCATATTTTGTTAATTCATTAGTAATTAGATGAAATGATACATCTGCACTTTCAGATGTAAAATGGATTTCCAGGAGCCCTTCACTGACATTTTTTAACACCAATTGTTGTTTGCTCCAGACACCAGCGCAGCAATCTCCAAAATCGAGGATATTACCGCTGCTAATGACTAATGACTCTTCACTTAACACTGTTCTAACAACTGAATGAATCCTGCTTTGCAAAACATTTGCAGGGTCATTTGCATTTTCAAGTTGGAGGTCGTAATTAAATTCACCAATTTCCTTTGGTCGAAATGTGACTCTAATCCTCCTATGAGAATAGCTTGGTATTGGTTTTGTATCCAATAACTCTCCAGTATCATAATCTGTAAACTTCAACCAATCTTCACGTTTAGAATAAGACAAGTCAACTGTATTTAAAAGCCAATATAATTCGATTTCTGATCGATTCCAAATAGTAAAATCCTTAAAGTAAACGCCACCGTTCACACAGTCATCAAAGTTTATTCCAGTCTCCCCAACGTCCGTCCACAACACGGAACGGCACACTGTGGAACGAAACTTGACGGTAATCTGTTGATCTGCTCTGGACGTGCCACTGATAGTCTCTATGTCACGATAAGGCGCGCCTTCTATATCGGATTTGGATAATTTGTTATCCAAGGATGAAAATTGAATACATTCGGAATCTTTTCCTTTGTGATATAATGATATCATAATAATAGTAATAATAATGATAATAATAAATCGTATAAAAGGTAAGCTTAATTGCACACGCAATGTAATTTAAATAACATTTATTGAAATTGAATCAAACCTATGTCGACTTCCATGGTCGAAGATGTCGAAGAGTAAGTATTTACATCATTTTCTTCTTGCCTGTCAACCAAATAAGCAAAAAAAAATAAAAGACCATTGACTTCAAAAAAATCAAAAGTTTCATTTTCTTCAAGTGATGGTGTAAATAGATTAGCATTAACTCTTGGATCCTCAACTTGATTAGAGTTCATCGTATTAATGGACACACCGTTGATGTCATCCACAGATGAAGGTGTCGAAGAACTATTGGCAGCGGATCTTCGACTTTTGTGACGATGGTCTGGTAAAAAAGCCAAAATAACCCTTTGAGAGCATCCCGGAGCGATTTCTACTTCGTCTATATGGTTTACATAATTAAAAAGTTGATTGAATTGATGCCCATTGACATTATCTCCAAATGCTCCAGCAGCTGCTGCAGCGACTGTATTTGTAGTGATATTGGTCAGTGGATCTCCTGGCTTCGTACCAAGTAATATATCATTCTCAGGGACGGGTGAAATATACAGTGACGGTGAATTTGACGAGTCATTAATTTCCTTTGGGATTGGTGAACCTGGCCTCAATTCAGGAAGATTTTCATTGGTGAGTTGAAACGCGACCTGGGAACCAAGGTTGGAGCGTAGTTTGATAAGGATAGTGTTTTGTGTTATGTTGCGAATTTCAAAGTGCCTTAAAGCATGCAATCCGTTTAGATAAACTTTTTCCAGCATAAGACGGCTGGGCATATTCATTAATTCGAACAACGGTGGGGAAGCGTGATGAACAATCGAATTGGGACGTAGAGGAAGACATCTATCATTGATTTTAGCAGCCATCACTACAGATCTATTATTGTAGAGGAAATCCAAAACTGAAATATCCTGAAATACTGTGAAATTTTTCCTTCTTTCGCTCACAACACTTATTAAAGAAGGAATATGTTAATAGCCCAACAGTGCCAACCGTGTATGTACAAAACTGCATGGTCCTTTATTGCTGACTATTCATGAGGACTATAAAATTGTCCTCCTTATCAAATTTCGCTTAGGAATTCAATTTTCTTTTTTTTTTTTTATTTGAATCTAATATCACGTGCTCATGATTATCGCCTGACGTTAATGCTTTATTGTTAAGACCATGCACAGTACAGTACGCAAAAATTTTTAGAATATTCTAGATCAAATCATGAAAGTATCCTTATCTCAAAATTTTGATTATGAAACTTTCTTTCGCATCCTAACAAAAATTGTTCCTTGCACAATGTTGCATATAACTAATTTATAAATGCTACAAGTATTATGTGTATTACAACTATCGATATTTTGCAATTTTTAATGCAATGTAATCACGTGATATTATGTTTACCAAATTGTGGTTTTTGATTGGCCAATCTTGTAAATTAATATTTTTATACAACTACCTCTTATATAATTTACTGAACATATAATTTGAGTTACATGTTTTTTTCAGTTTATATACTAGTGATTGGAACCGGTTTTATTTTCATCAACCGGTTTTATTAATTTTTCTAACATAACAACCGAATATAAATCGGTTATATTATCTCTGGTTAAATCTGATTAATCGGTTATAACAATCCAGTTAGATCCGATTAATCGGTTATAATAATCCGGTTGAATCCGATTAATCGGTTATAATAATCCGGTTAAATCCGATTAATCGGTTATAAAATCCGGTTGAATCCGATTAATCGGTTATACTAATTCGGTTATATTCGATTAATCGGTTATAATAATCTAGCTAAATTCATTATATTATAACCAGAATAAATTAAGATATTCCAATAAACTGTCTGATTATTATTGTGGTTTGTAAAATTACTAGTGCGATAGGTGGCGCATTCACACCACCTATCTTATTTAGTATTTTTTTTAACATTATAGAACTTAATTATCATGTATATAAGTGCTTTTTTTCATCTTTGGTTAAGAAAGAATAGATGCTTTCAAATTCTTCTCCTAGATAAAAATGACAAAAATTCACATTCTTTTATAATAAATGCTTAATAAATCATAAATATCTAAATACCTAATTTATTGTCCAATTCATATAACCCTTTTAAAAGCCAACTATTAAAATTAAACTTAATATAAAAATACTAAGTATTCTCTTATAATAGTTATACTACAAAATCATGAGATAAAAGAATATAAATTTTGTGAACAGTCGATTTAATTTTGTAAAAAAAATTCTAGTAATTTCAAATCTTCAAATTCAATCAAGTTATTACTAAAGATAGTCTTTATTACTCATATATATTTTTACTATATATAAAACAAATTTACTTAAATTGTTCTATTCTTCTCAATAATTTTGACCTTATTTTAAATAACAATTTTAAAATAATATTCATACCTGCTATTTCAAGAATTACAACTAGTGATATGCGCATATAGTACTATATGCATAGTATGATACATACTGTATATTGTAAATATAAGGTCTAATAAAATGTTAACTAAATAATCTAATCTAACCAAACAAATACTATTATACTAACTAGAATAAAGTTTCAAAAATGGTAAACATTAATCAAAATATAGTGAAACTTGGTCTAAGGTATTAGAACTTGATTCTTGTCAGAATAATTCTTGGATTTCTTTTTATTTCTTTTAAGAGTTTACTTGATCTAAGTTATAATTTTTAGTACTATCAGTTCTATTTTACTTTATTTTTCAGTCTTTCTTTTATTTTAAAGTTACATATTATAAGATTTTGATAATTTCAACTAATTAATATAATCATAATTATGATAATATTTGATCAGAGTTTGATTTTATTTCTTTATAAAAATAAGCCTAATTACTAATTATGGTTCTTTTTTGTATTTCTTTATTTTCAATTGATTGATAACTTTGAGAATACAAAAAATATGAATTTTATTAAGAGTGATTTATAGTTCAAGAGAATAAGTTTTAGAGTTCTAACTTAACTAAATTAAATTTTTTTTATTATTACTAAGGTGAATCTTTTATATTTTCTAATCTCTAATAATTACAGTAGGGCTAGGTTTATTTTACTAACAAGTTTTTCTATAATCATATTGATCATTATGTACATTTTGTATATATGTATAAAATATACAAATTAATAGCTCTAATAATAATAAATACATAGTGATAATAAAAAAAAATGCTGATATAAACACTTAAAAGTCTTTTACAATATATTGTATATTAAAATTTTTTAGGCATTATATAGCATTAAGTATGAATTTAACTATTATAATATTCTTAATTCAATTTGAAAGAATTATTTTATTTTATTAGAGAATAAAGCTAGTATTTACTAATTTTTTATAATCACAAGCCTAATTTATATATCAAATATATTATAAATGTTCAAATTTCTAGCACAAAACATACAATTTATAGAATTATATTGCAATAATTACAGTATTAAAAACTGTTATAAATTAAAATATTATTCTTGTAATAAAAACAAATCAAAATGAACTTTATTATATTTTAAAAATAAAACCTTATTCACTAAATTAGATAACAAACAAGTTTATTTTGATGAAATATGATAACTAGCATCAGAAAATAATCTTTTGCTCAACATTGAAGTTGCTAAAATAGAGAGATATTTTCATGCTAGCTGAGATAAAACAGACAAGCTATTTTTATTTTGTAACTACTATTCTAAAGGATCTTTATTAAGTTTAATTTCTTTCATTCTTGCATATTATCTTACTTTCTTTTGTATCAGTTTGTAAAAAATTTGTTTTCAACTCATGAAAAAAGTCACTATTATTGTCATCATTATCATTGTGATCCTTTTCTTCAATATTATTTGAAATAACAAGTTTTATTTTTAATTTTTCATATAGGACTTCTACTAAATTCTGCATTTTGTTTCATTCAATAGATGTTGTCTAATTAAAATGCTTAAATCTAAGATCGCGAAATGTGACAACTAGAGCAATATTGGATAGAAAATCCTATAATTTATCTATTAACAAATAAATAGTAGCACAAACTCTTCTAAGCAAACCAGTAATGGCAACTGGCAGCAAATATTCTACTTTATCTATATTTTCAAACTCAGTATTATTAGGTTATACACATATTTTTTTCTTTTGTTTTCTATCACAAGCAACTATTTTTTGATGAAATTGTCTATATGCATATTGCCAATATTTATGAGTACTAGTAGCAAGAATATTATTATTACTCATTTTATCACTTTCATTCTTTTCACTTATATTATCAGTATTTTTATCATAAATAAGATTCAAATAAGTATCTACAGTCTCATCTATCTTTGGAGCAAATATTTTCTTAAATAATTTTATATATAGATAAATAAGATTAATAATTAGGTATTTGGCATCACATAAATATTAAGTTACTTTTTCAATTGGTTTCAGTAAGTTTACTATGTTTTGCAAAAATCTAATTAAAATAAAAATATATATATATATAAATTTCTAATTTTAGATATTATACTTTAAAAAATAAGGCTTATCTACTATTTAAGAATTGAAATTTAATATAATATTTACTAATAATATTATTTAGCTTAAAAAGAATTTAAAATTCAAAAACAATAAAAATTTTACAAAAAATAATTTACTATATAATAAAATTTAATTTCATAAATAATATTTTGAAATTTACTCTTTTTTATCAACTAATAAGCATAGTCTATCAAGTTTTTCTTCATCTTTTTTTGAAATATGATCTGACTTAACAAGTAATAAAGTTGAAACAAATCTCATCATATTATGCAATTTCAAGATATATTTTCAGGCCAAATAGGTGGCATTCTATCTTGTTTTTACTTCTGTTAAAACATCAAGTAGATTTTCAATAATATTTAGATTTTCCTTACTTAAGTTAAATTCACACTATGCTTCATGTAGGTATTATGTCTGTTTAGGTAATCTAAAAAAGGCTTGCAAACTTTTAACATAATGATATATGACTTTACATTGTTTTAGTTCTTCTTTAACTAACAATTATAGAGTATATATGGCATATAATATTGTTAAAATAGTTTTTATATAATAAATTTATTTCTTTAACTATATTTAAGCTATTATTGGTAGCTATAACAAAAACTGTTAGCTTAAGATACCATTTACAAATTATTCGAAACAACTTTTTACTAATTACTTTTCTAGTATATAAATGTACAAAATAGTTGCAAAAAAGTAAAGCTTCTTAAAACTTAAAATCTAAAAACAGCCAAGTTGCTGTAATATCTAAATATCTATAACAAAACTTGGCTGTTTATAGATCAGTAAACAAATGAACTGCTATTGCATTACTACTAAGTAAAGATTTCAATTGACTTTAACTCCAATTAAATGCTTTATGGATTAATTCCTTGGTAGTTTTATTATATAGAATTCAAAATTCAGATATACAAGTATATATTAACTCATAAAATACTTTATTTTGTAAAATATAAAATAGCTTGACAAATTGAATAATAAATTGAATCAATTTCTTGCAATTAGTTGTTGCATATATGATGAACATAGTAGTACTATATTATTAAAATAGTCAGTAATCTTGGCTTAATTATATTTTAGCTAGTAAGTAAAATAAATTATTATTTTTTTATTTTAACAGTAATTAATTACAATAATTTAATTAAATAACTAATACTTCATTATGTTCATCTAAGTAATCAGTATAATTATTTTTAATTATATTATGTTTGTCATGTAAATAAGCTATTAAATTAGATGTGTTGTTTCCTTTACAGCTATAGGAATAGGAATTTTGCCAAGTTCTGATAAGGCTACATTTATATATTTTGCAGTATGCAAATTCAGAGTTGTTTTTATTTATATAAAAAAAAAAGTATAACTCTAATTATTATGGCTAATTCAGTATTGTATTTTTATTTTTTTTAGCTCACAGTTAATGTAGTTGATACAGTCAATAGTATTGTATTAGATTCTTTAATATTTAAATAAAAAGATAAAAACATTTTTTTGTTTGGAGTTTTTTTTAATTAATGAAATTGAAATATAAATTTGTTGTGAATTTTTTATTTTTAACTAATAAAACTAGTAAAATTGAAATTAAAATTTATTCTGAATTATATATATAGTAAATATTAAGGCTTATTAGGATTATACAATCAGATTATGCAATTTTATAATATGAAAACTGTTTATCGATAATGTAACAAGAAAATTCTTAAGCTTAAGAAGTTTTTTCACACTAAATATTAATGCTATCTATTTTTTTATTTAAATTTAACAGATATCTAGATTTTTTGTAATTTGCAAATATCTAAATCATATTTCTATTCACACTATCTTATTATTATACAAATCTGAGCTTTTCTGAATACAGTATTTTTAATTTAAAAAATTTTAGATTTTGCTAAGAATAAAAATATACATTATGAAAGAAAAATGTTTCATAATGTTCATTTTTAATAGGTTACAGCACTTCTATTGATCAAAAAAATAAATATAATACTTGTTGTATAAGCATGAAATAGTGTTATTTTAACAGAAAGAAACATTAATGTTATATAGCTTATTTTATACACAATGTAAAATACATAAAAAAATTATTTTACAATACTTGATCAGACTTGATCAGTTAACTAGTATATATTATAATTATAATCCTACACTATTTTTTTATAATAAAAAATAGTGTGAGATTATAATTATAACATATACTAGCTGACTGATCAAGTTTTATTAAGTATTGTAAAATAATTTTTTATATATTTCACACTGTATATAAAATTAGTTGTACAACATTATATTTCTATCTGTTTGTTATTTTGACATCAAATAACATATATATTTTAGTAACTTAAATTTACTATATATAGTAATTTGTTTGTATTATAAATTATACATTATAGTATTATATACATCAGATATAGTACAATGTAAAAAATCAAAAAACTTCAATTACTTAATATAGAAGACAATAAATAACAACTAACTACTTATTAAGAATATATTATAAATAGCTGTTTTTAAAAAAGTATAAATAATAATAATCATTATTGAAAGTTTTCTGATTTTTCAAAAGCCATTTCAACCAAATTTTTAATTTTTACTAATGTAGAGATTGTAAATATAAATGATATGATTTTTAGAAAACTTTTGAGAAATTAAAGATTTATGACTGTATAATAGAACATATACATTCTTATATTAATATATATAATTTAAGTAATGCTGATCTAATCAGATTTTGTTAGCAAATGTGAGAAAAAGTTTAAAATATAATGATAAAAAATATTCTTATTTATGACTAAGCAATTCAGTACTTCTAACATGTTAGAGACTATTTATAGTAATAGAAATTTTAGTTATTAATTATAAGTTATTAATAACTTTATATAATTATTACTGTTTTCAATTTAGTTAAATTAACAATCAGTATAATTTTTTTTAAGTCTTATAAAAACAGCAATAATAAATAAATTATCTAATATTCATAGAACATCTTTGTAGAAAAAGATACAATTAATGTTTTTTTAAAAAAAAATTTATTGATTTACTATAAAATCATTAATAATATCAATTAAAAGCTGTAATAAAAGATTCTATAAATAACTTATTCTTACAGAAACTGTTATCGTTAATTTTTTATTGCTACAAAATTATTTTTATATTAGAGTATAAAAAAATATTAAAAAATATGGTTTAATTTACTAATTATACATTCTATCAATACTTTCTATATATAATTTAAAAATTCTTTGTTAATAGTTAAAATTAAAAATTTCTATCACTATTTATCTGATATAATATATATATTATAAATAATACTTGTGTATCTAAATATAAATTACTATTTTGCTCTTAAAACTGACAGAAGATATATAGCATAGGTACTTGCATCCAGATTTATGATACCAATATAGAGCAGACTCTTTATTAGGGTTTGCCCTAATTCAGTACATTTTTAATAATATATTTTAACTCAGTGCATGTCTGTGAGATATGCCTATTTTTTTTTGTACCTTGAGGCTTAACTATGAATCATTTACTCATATGTGTATATTATATAAAGTGCACATAACTAACATGGTACAAGGTTCAATTTTATCTTTTATATTTTTTGATTTTCTGTTATTTGCTATTTATACTATTTTAAAAATCAAGGAATTGTCAAAATAGTAATAAGTATAAAGGAAAAAATAAAAAATACTATATTGTTGTGAAAATAATTCTCACCTGAGCATTATTTAGATTACATTATGAGAGAATAGATTGTGGCTTTATGTTATAAGAAAATCTCTTTATTAATAATTAAATATATTTTTATTTGTGTATAAAAATATAAATATTAGATTTTATTAATTAAATATGAGTTGAGAACTGTCGATTTACTAAAAGAAATCAAAGATATTTATATATATTTTTGAATATGAAAATAGCTATTATTTTATAGATTTATTCAAAGTAATTTATATTATATATAGTGTCTCTTGTTTATATATATGTATTCTAATAAAATCAATAGAATTGATAGAATTAGTAGAATTAATAGAATTTCTAGAATTAGTATCAATAGAATTTTTAGCATTTGTGTGATATTAAATCTTCATAAATCATATTATTCACGAGTTAAAAAATTTAAAATTTAACCAAATGATAATTAATATATAGCACAAATAATAACTTTTTTTTTTTTAAATATTAAGGTGAGTACTTGCAACCCAAAATTTTATTAATAGTATATTTGGCTAATGATTTATTTACAACTACAGAGGGCAACCATGAAGAGAGTGTACAACTAGCCACTCATACAACTTTAGTTATTGTCTAATTTAAGTAGTCTGTCTAAAATTTATACTCTAGCTGCCATACTTGGAACCCACTTGTAGGTTTCCTATTTAACCACTCTGTTTCTGTATTCACACATCTACCTCTGCCTACCAACGACCCTAGCTGATGCCAATGAAAATATGCCATGGCCACTAAATCTTTAAAGCAGTTTTTTGGAACCTTTGACCTTGTACTAAACCTTTAAGAATCTTCTGTATCCTAT